>CABFPE010000855.1:125395-152588 GCA_900660155.1 Hofstenia miamia | reverse complement strand
CCAGTCCCATACATCTTCGGATGCAGGGTCTGGAAGCACTGAATCAGACGCTTCTCAGTCTAAACAGAAGCTTCAAATGGTTTCTGTTTCTACTGAGATTGTGAGGCCCATGCTGCACCATGAGCTTCAAATGGTTCATGAAGCAGAAGGGACGACTATTCAGTCAACTTCATTTGCACCTGTTCACCATCAGCTTCAAATGGTTGATGATGTTCGGGGAGAGGGTTTCCTTGCACCAGAAAACGCAAGGGTGGGCGTTAAACGTAAAATTCTGAATTCCTCACCACTTACAGATGTTTCAGAGTCTTATATTAATCAGCCTCATCCAGACTTGGACTCGTCTACATCTTCTACAAACTCTAGAACTTTTAAAAACATTCGCAGATTGGAAAAATTTACTTCTATTGAAGGCGAACTACTACATCCTTATTTCAAACCTACCAAAAGGCTCTTTACATAGTGGATCATAATACTCCCACTGAAACGAAAGAACACATACAAACTCTTTTGTGCTATCAAACTTCGACTCCTTCGGCAAACATTCTACTTTTCACTATAGACTCTTACAAATGCGCTTGTTGTAACCCCCTACTCTTACGAACACACAATGGCGAAATCACTCAAATGATGTTATTTAAATGCAAAAATTCACCCTTCTTTTGATGAAAATTTCAACCTGAAAAATTTACAACAACTATTCATTAACTTACATAAACTTTGTCAAGTCGAACTACTAAACATTGACTACAATTGTTTACAAATTATCTACTTCATTCACAAGAAAGATATTTCTTTTCCTAATCTCCACAAACTTTTGGAAAAAGTTAATACAATGGCAATAAAGAATAAAGTAACATTATCTTTCTTTTACATTGAACGTGAAATTTTAATCACCCCAGAATTCTTTGAATCTTTAGAACACACTGTAGAAAACTTTTTTGTGTTTCACTTTGAAGACTACATCATTCTTAACAATTATTATAGTGATGACAGTATATCGAAAATGCTTTACACCAATATTATGATGAAAAACAAACTACCAGCTATTCGTCCAATGGTAGATACGCAACTCGCAAATGATTTATGTCTTTATGCACAAGCCGCTGAAATATTAAACAAAACCAATCAGCTCGTAAATCTAGGCAAAGTCTCCATTTGTCTTACAATGCAACTATCAGACGCTACAGTAAGAGAAGTAAATAGCTACTGGACAAACATTAAAGGTGAACAATTGAAAACCGAAATATGACCTGATATTGAAATTAAAGCACCATCACTTACTTATCATTTGTCAGTAGAAACTGCAATATCCAACATGCAAAATTCATTTAATCTAAAAGATAAAACTGACTTCTGTAAAACTTTATTCTCCAAAGAAAAAGTTCCAACCTTCAATGCCAAAGCAGATATGTGGCTACTATCGATATTCCTAACGAAATTCGAAACACTGTCTTTACCCATTGATAAGAAGTTATGCCAAAATATATCAAAAGCTACAAATTTTGAAATTGCCATATCTCCCATTTCTACGAAAGCAAAAAATTGGTTATTAAGTGGTATAACTATTGCAACTAGTCCTCTAAAAGCAGACGCAAAAATATTCTACAAATATGAAAAATATTTTACACGCTTACTCTGCCAGTACCACATTACCAGTATAAATCCTATTACAATACTATGCTTCAAACTTGGAATAGATTACAATGACATCACACTGTTCTCTGATCATGTACGAAAATACATGTGGGGTGCTACCAGTGAAACTTGTTACAACACTCTCCCTGGAGACCTACTGCCTCTTTCCACTGACGATATTTTCAATCAAAGACAAAAGAACACTAAGACAATGCGCCAAAAATATAAATGCAAACTCGCTGATAATCGGAATGATTTACTATATAAATGACTTCAAAAATACTATGTTACATGCAAGTACCAAAAAGAAGTTTATTTCAATAAATCACTTCAACACAATGTCATTTCAACAAATATTATTGTCACTACACTATTTTCTTTGCTTAATAAAAAATTTAATTTGAAAAGTGGTTGTTGTGGTTATAGGTATTTTTGTTATAAGATATTTACAGCTTAGGAATTGAATACAACTTAATGCAAATAGCCTAATGATTAATGCAATTTCTGTTTATTGTATTTATGTCGAAAATAGAGACCTCATTTTCGTTCCTGACCCAATACTGCTACTGTCCCCTAGTACATTTCTCAGTTTCAGCTAAGGGTATTCTTATGAGACTTAGTCATGTTCCCATTAGTCTCAGACCCTCTGTTCTTTGTTTTTCCGGGACTCCAGACAATGAAGCCTCCTCTAAGACATTGAAATTCCCCAGGAATCACCGCTAGGAGTCTACTTTACTAGGACGGTTTGTGGGCACTCCCTTTTGGGTTCCCGTATTGCCAGTAAGTTTTTGGCCACCTAGCAGCCAACTTTATTTGACTGTGAGGTGCTTAAGTAATATAATAGGGATAAAGTCTCTTGCAGTGGCGATTTCAGTGGAAGAAAAATTTAGACATTATGCCGTCTATCAACTAATTTTTTCTAAAATAATTTTGCTATCACATTTATTGCTAGGGCTCCTCTTGCACCAAATGATTTCCTAACAGTAGTAACTTTTCTTTGAAGCACTAACTACACACATATTTTCGATATCTTCATTTCAGGCACTTCAATTTAGTTGCTCAGATAATAATGAACTGGACTTAATGTTTATATAGTTCTAAGCTTCGACACAGAGCCCATGCATTTTAGAAAAGTGATTTGCCACACTATATATATATATATATATATATATATATATATATATTAGGGGAAAAATTATTAACATACACCTGCGATTTCTTGTTTTTTTAATATATCATAAACCAATCATTTATTATTATGCATAGTCATGCACATTTGGTAATAATAACCTAGTTTTTATTCAATAGAAGGTAAATACTGCATCAAAAAAGGCAATACAATACTAAATTGAGCATAGACTGTCATATTTATTAATGCTTATAGGTAAGTTAGTTTTTTGATGCACACAGAACACAGATAGACACAGATCATTTTGATAGAAATATTGGCTTGAGCATGCTTTTTAGCACTGAGAAGAACCTTTCTTTCCATGGAAGCAGGAGAACTGTTGCTATATTCAGCAATCTATATTCTGTAATATTAAATAACCTGATTATTCATTAAGTCTTGTAATCTATAGTTTTCAATTTTCTTCAAGGCTTCCAAAATTAAGGTTTATTCAAACTAAAAGCATTTCACAAGTTCAATTCAATTCATATTAGTATGTGGCTTGCAATAAATTTTGCATTATTGCCCCCATTGAGAGCAGTTTTTGCTCTCTCAACAATGACACCCTTATTAATGTCATTTGTATAAACATTGTAGGTATAATTATTGTATACTAATGTCTATTAAATACACCAAATTAATTGCTGTTGAAACCAGTTTCAATGTAAGAATGTTTCAAAAATCAAAATAATAGCAAATGAAGATATACATTGCTCACCTCAAGTTGACAAATGCAGATGAAAAAGAAAACCAACACAACAAGATGATAGACTTATGAATATATTTACCAGCAAGATTTGCTATCAGCTTCAGAAATGAGATCCAAGCCTTACTGAAGTTGGATTTGGAGTTTCAACAGTTACAGTAAGCTGACAACTAAATAATCATGTTTGCTGATCTGTCAAACACCGCAGTATACTTCAATTGACACAAGAAATAATGAAAAATTGCCTGAATTTCAATTGTCAGCATGCAGATTTGACTCAAGAGCATTGGAGATGCTTTTCTTTCAATTTAGGAGTATTTTGGAGAGTCAGCTAGTCTACTTATCAATCACCCATTAAAAGTTATTGTTTGGGGCATTATTACCTACAAAGAAACTGGACATATTCATATCTTTGTGAGCATGTTATCCCACATATAGCTGACTGGCATAATGCTCCTGATTACTGCATCTTCATGCATGATTGATCACCTTGCAACAAAGCCAAGATGGTATCAACGTTCTTAAAGTAGAAGAGAATTATATTTCTTGAATTGCCTGGTAATAGCCCAGACCTCAACCTAATTTAGAATATTTGGGTTATTCCCAAAGCAAAATTAACAAATCAGCTGTATATTACCAAGAACCAACTTATCTTGGCAATTCATAAAGCATGCTATCATGATGAAAATTTGGTAGAGAAGATCATGCAAGCCAAAAATAGAACCATGTACCAAGCAAAAGGGGGGCCTACTAAGCATTTTGTCATCCAGAGGGTTGTCAGATATTTAAACAGCATTTTTATTCTATATTTAACTATTTTTTGTAGCTTAGTATTATAAGAACACTCCAATTGTGAATTTCTATTACTTCTATTCCATAGAAATATATGTCTATTATATTGCAGTTATGTACTTTTTTGCCTTAGCAGGTCATATATGTATCCTTTTTAGTCTAAGATAAAAACTCAATATTATTACTCAATTTCATGACTATGCATAGTAAAAAGTCCTTGGCTTATAATATATCCAAGAAAATATATAAAAAACGAAAATCAAAACCATTCAGATCTTTCAATTCTGAGGAGTTCACCCATCCAATTGTGATAAGATTTGTTTTGAAGTTCTTTGCAAGTATTGAAGGTTTTGATTTATATCTGACCTGATATGGATTTTGAGCTTACAAGCTCAAAAGTAAATTCTTAATCTGAAAAGTGTATAGTAAACTTTCTTAAGCTCTCAAGTCTGGTTGAGAGACCAAAGGTAATTCTAAATATCTTGAAGTTTTGTAAAACAGGTTTTTTGAATGAGTTCAAGTTACACATTCTGAGTTCAAGTACTTACATTTCAAGTTCAAGTTCAAGTATTTTTTAAAGAAAGTTCAGAATTAAATTGAGTTTTTTCTAATTCAGAGTTTTTTATTGTAAAAAATTTATTTTAGAATAATTCTAAGTTGTCTAATCTAAAAATCATAGTTATTTGCAAATAATACAAAAATTGAAATATAAAATATTTTAATTTTTATGATATTTTCAAGTGGATTTTTATCAAGTTTGAGTTCAGGTTTTGATGGTTTCTCTTCTGAGTTTTTCTGACCAAGTTTTGCAAGCTTATTCAAGTTTGAGTTCTTAATATTCTGAGCACATGAAAAAACTGGTCTTATAAATGCAAACAAAAAACTTTTATGCTCACTAAGTAGGAATAGAGATAATCAAGTAAATACTAAATTCTAATGTTAGAATAGCAAGATAACATCTAAGTGCATGTGTTATCTTAGGCAGACTAAAGTATGGTAAACCATAGCCACCTAAACTTAAGTTACTGAGCAGACTTTGTTTTTATTGTCATGGATTCTACATGTGTTATTGCCACATGTGCTACCACTCATAGTGGCTAGCTTCTCAAATATAACATTTTCAGAGGAACAATGGATGAAACTCATTGAGTACAAAAAAGAGAATTATTGGAATTTTTTACCCAGTAAATATCTTTATACAAAATTATATTAGTTGAGTTTTGAGAAAGAATAGGAGCACAAAGTTAGAGTCAGGTCTCCTAGAGATTCATATGTGAACTTAAAGTATTGACAACAATTAACACTTATCATTGAGGAACCACTTCTATTAATAATTCTAAATAAGACATCAAGTAACCATTAGGTTCTCTCAACCAGGGTTTCTGAATTGAGTTCAAGTTACTCAGTCTGAGTTTTTACTTTTTGAGTTTGAGCTTGAGTATTTTTCTAAAGAAAATTCTGATTTCAATCAAGTTTTTTCTAACTTCAAGTTTTTAGCAACTTTTAGTTCAGGTTTTGATGATTTATTTTCTGAATGTTTCTGATCAAATTTTTTCTAGTATATTTGAGTTTGAGTTCTTAACATTCTGAGTACTTAAAAACCCTGCTCTCAAATGCAAGTGCATAAAATATTTAAAAAAAATAAATATTTTCATGGATGATATCACACGTTTGTATGATGCATTACAAATGTACTTTCAAATGTATATTTGTTACAAAAAGTATGCTAAATATCAGGTTTGATTTATTATGTACTTTAGATTGCAGAATTAAAGGCAAAACATAGTTCCAAATAAAAAAAACGTTTTTCTCAAAATTGAAAATTCAAAAATTCTAAATTTTTACTTAGAGATATTTGCAGTAATACAAGAAATAACATTAAAAAACTATTTTCCCAAAATTCCTTGTCAATCTTCCATAATGGGAAATTTTCTCTTTTAGATATGAATATTATAAGATGGGTTAGTAATTTTTTAAATATTATAGTGATTTTTCTGAAAAAAACTATCTATAAAACTGCATTTTCTTTTTAATTTCATTTTATCTTTAACATTTTGTTTAGTAATATTTCACCTCATATTAGGACGCCCCTAAAAACACTCAAAAATCAGTGTTTTCTTAAATGTATATTGTTGATGATGTAAATGGATATGATGGATAAACCTTGAAAATTCATTTACATTTTACTCCATTATATTGATATCTCTGAACAATGCTGTTAATTTCTTTTGAGATTTTGCCATGATTATTGATATACTGGGATTTTTGATAACATAAATTTTTTGGAGCATTAACTACTACTTCTCAGTAAAGATTGATGTTTCCACATTGATTAAAAACTGGCAAATGCATTTCTGGCATTAAATTTCTAGATTCAGAAGCCTTTCACTGTCATTCAATGAATTAAATGTGAATCTCAAATTTGCAAGATTTCTCTTAAAACTGCTCTTTAACTACTGCTTAAAATGAAAAACCAATCTATTCAAATTCTACAGGTCTGAAATTACTTGAAAATGTCAATCTTTTATTGATATAGAGGTCACATTGTGAAATGTTCTGGAATGCCTTAGTGTCAATTTCAATGTGCCCTAGATTTAAGAGGTCTCATTTTTGGAAATCAATTCCAAAAGTGAATTTTTTTTAAATTGTCATTCTTCCTAAATTTGATTTATGGAATCTAATTTTTACTTTGAGCTGTCATTTTAATGTAAATTGAAGAATTATAAGCAATTTTTCTCAGATTTGGCAAAAAAGCCCTAACTTTGCAAAATTGATATTAAAACTGCTCTTTAAGGACTTTTTAAAATGAAAAACTGATTTCATATTCAGAATGTGCATGTCTAAATTTACTTAAAATGTTCTTATCTTATATTTTAAGTTGATGTAGAGGTCACACTGTGAAATTTTCTGGAATGCCTTAGTGTAGTTTTCAATGTGTCCTAGATTTAAGAGATCTGATTTTTGGGAAGTTGGTTTAAAGAAATTCATTTTTATAAGGGTTTCATACGTTGATTTTTGTTCTAAATCTACAGTTCATACCTATTTTCAAACCTTCAGAATCTATTCACACTGTTAGATTTTTTATTGATCAATTCTTTGTTCACAATTTAATGAATTTATGTGGAAGTGCTTTAGTGCTTTTTATTAGTTGCTAAACTCCACTTAGATCTGTGCATTTTAATTTTTACTTAATGTGACAGTGTAGCATAATCCAAAGCATAATGCTGCTAAAGGAAAAGAAGGGTGGATGATTAGTCAGAATTAAGATCAAATAATTATTTAGTGATTAAATACCATTTATATTTATGTATCATCATTATGTTTGTAAAATGCAACCAAGAAACAATATAGCAAATTAGTACTTGTGGCATACCTAAATAGTATCAGATTAATTGAAATTAATACAAGTTAATGACTAAATATCTCATGTCAGAGTTAAGAATTAATAACAGTACATCCCTACCCACATCTAACAGGAAATAATAATTTAAAAGAATAATTTACTCTCTGTTGAAGCCTGGTAGCAGATGCTACAACAGTCTATGGAAGTTGTTTTAAAGAAATTCATTTTTTATATGGGCTTCATAAGTTGATTTTTGTTCTAAAACTACAGTTTATACCTGTTTTCAAACCTTCTGAATCTATTTTCACTGTTAGATTTTTATATGATCAATGCTTTCTTCACAATTTAATGAAATATTATGAATATTGGTCAAAATTGTAAAGAACAGCAACTTCATTAGATAGATTTGTAAATTGCTATTTCAATATTGTTTTAATTGAAAAAATGAATTCATATTTGGATTGTAGGGGTTTAAAGTTGGTTATAAATGTGTTAAGAGGTATTGTTACATTTTCATTTATTTCCATTGCCAATGTATGAATGTAGGAAATGGTGGAGTTGAGAGCAGATGTACCTGACAATGAAAAAAGGTTTCCTCTTCTTAAAAAGGAAGCATATTATATTATAAAGATAGTATGGTTATTAATTTCTAATAATTTTTTTAATAGCAATGACATTCATTGGTAAACTTTATGATAATAGTTTTCATTATAAACAATTTTAGCAATTATTTGCACAGGTTAGTTAAGTTAAAAGTTTGTTTGTTTCTTTGTGTGTTTACAAGTTATTGCCTATTTGCATAAATACAATATTAGTGTTTTTCATTTTTTTCCATATTCAAATATTATGCAAGTGTTTTCAACCCAAAAGTTGAATGTGCAGGCTATGATATTTTGGGCTTCATTTTTATTTTGAAGTAAATTATCAAAATCTAGTGTACAAATATTTAATATTTCTTAATCTCTTTTTTATGAATTTCATACTATTTCAAAATTAGTTTAATGCAAATACATTTTACTTTAGAAGTTTTCCTGAAATCCCTACATAAAATATCCATAAATGCAATTACTAGCACACATAGAATCAGTTTTTGAAGTATTTCATAGTGACTTGAAAATTTGTAAGGGCCATGTTTTTTCAGTGAGAATTATCTTTATAAGTCTATAATATTCATATAAAATTCAGCCAATATATAGTGAATTCTGTTTTTATGTAAATTTTTTTGTGGCATATATTTGCTTTGATATAAATTCCATAAGATTACTTGGCATAAAAAGTTAAGATCACTCATATTTAGAAAAGAAATTTAATATTGTTTTTTCAAACTACTAAGGAGAGCAATTGGGAAATTTAGGTCACATTGAATATTTTGTGAGACTTTTTTCATAATACAACTAAGAAAGCTGCAAAGCTAAAGAGATTCATAATTGATTGCAATACATATTGCAGAACAAAACTGAAATGAAAGTACAGATAGTTTTTTAAATTGTATTCAATAATACAATTGTTTCTTTAAGGAAGTCACTTCCCAGGATGAAGGTTGTATGGTAGCAGTTGACCAAATGTATCCATGACAATGACATCCACATTGAAAAGTTCCTTATTGATCTGCAGTTCCAAGTTGTCTACTCTCCCTCTCAGTGGTATTATTCCTCCAGATGCGTCAATAACCTTAATCACTGCAGCAGCAGCATTGTTTCTGGTCAAACAGAGCAGGTTACAAGAATTTTCACTTATTATTGATGCAGAAGCTCTGGTATTAACTGTTGTGTACACTATCATTCCTTTAACTTCGACAGGGATTACATTTTTTCACATCAGACTGGTGATTACCAGAACAGGTGGTGTGTGTTTGCCCAGAGTTGGCACTCTGGCTAGTTTAAATAACTTGAATTTTTGTTAGCAAAGAGGTCAGACTGTTTCACATCTTTGATTAGAAGTTCCAGTTGATCTTCAATAACAAAACTTTGCTCTTCAGCAACAATGCAAATGGTTGCCTTACATTGATCCTTATGATGTCCAGTTTGACCACATCAATAGCAATGCATTTTGATTTAATCATTGGCTGCTGCTGGTTTAGAAGTGAATTCTTTCACAGCTATCAGTCCTTTGAGCTCTCCAGCATCCTTGTCTATTTGAGAAGAATTGTGTATGAAGTAGACTACCAAGATAGCTTTTTGGATCTGTGTATTTAGGTCATCTTCTGGATCACACTTAAGCTACAGGCAGTTTCTAAGGCTAAGAGGAAAACTGTGACAGATGTAAGAGAACAGATCATGACGCAAATAATCAGGTGACAACTTGTTTAGTCAGAATTGTCATTCACCTTGAGTGATATTGTAGAGTCACTCAGGGCCCTATTTTTCGATTTTATTATTTGGCACTCTGAAAATAGTTTTACATCTTTTTGATCTCCTTATTTAATGATTATGTGCTATTAATTCATATCAATTTCTTTAATTCAATTTGTACACATTTTTTAGTGTAGTTATTTGATAGAAATATTATTTGTCACCTCAGTTCAAAGTACATGTGATTGCTCATTTTAACTTTGTGAGGGAAATTGTGTTTGAAACTGTAAACAGTATCTAGGTAATAATTTACAATTTTTGTAATAAATATCTGAGACTACTGTAGTGAAGCACACAATAAATTTGTCTTCCTTCAACTTTGTTTGATCTTTTTTGCTTTTATTATCTAGTAACCCCCTTTAGATTCATCATCAAAGATTTGGTTATGATTACTATTGCTTAAGATCTGGCAACAATTTGGGAGGAAACTGCACTGGGTCTGCAGCACCAAATAGCTCCTTAATGGTGACAGCCCCAATCATGGTTGCTTTAGGTTATGATTACATGTTGGGAATAACAACTTTTATTTGATTGATTCATACATGCACATAAAATAAAACACTGAAAATATAGTATGCTGTTGGTGAATGTGAATGCACAGCAATTATGTGCCTTTTGCTTATTGTTTATTTACATGAGCTGAGATGACAGAACTCTGAGATAAATTGTTTATTGAGCTAGAAATTACAACTTGAGACACACAATTAGCACCTTGGCAAGTAAGGATAGCTTCATGGATAGGGCTTCAGTGTGATGCCATGTGAATTGGTCACTGCTGGACTTCTTTAAGGAATTTCTGTATTTATTAGGCAAATCAGTGAACCACCAATGTTTCTTTCTTTTGTTGGAATGCAGGTCACTCTCTGCTACAGTAAACTTTGCAACCTTCAATGTTAACTCTTGAGTTTCTTAGTACCACTAGAGTAGCCAGAGCTCCCCCATGATTCTACAATATAGTTGCACAAATCATTGCCATTCTAAAAGTGCATTTTGCAGATTAGGGTTTTATACTGGTGTTTGATGTGCACAGTACAATAGTGGTCATCAAAATATCCAGTAAATAGTTGATAATCAGTTTTTGTTTCTTTATTCAACATCATGTATTGGTTGTAAGCAAGACCTTCTAATTAAAGAGGAAAATAAGGAACAGTGCAGCCCTGTCTGCAAAAACAGAATGAGCACTAGAATTAGAATTAGAAAAAGTAACCATTAAAACAACAAGAATTCCAGACCATCTCTAGAACAACCTCCAATGAATTTAAGAACAACAAATAGCATTAAAAATGAACCCAAAACAGTAAGAATAATAGTCAACCTCATGGAGTGCTTGGTATGAATCCAAAATGTACCTAAATATAATTCCAACATATATAAGATAAAAAGAGACAGTAACACCAAAACAACCAGGCTAAAAAACCAACAAGTATTGTGGTGTTCCTTCTAAGTGAGACAGTAGATCATGAGAAAGTCCATGCTAACTCAGCCCCTGTTCTTAATCACCTCATGCTCATCATGTAGAATCACTGGGTTAAAACCAGAAAGAACTATGCCAGAGGACTTAATGTCAATGCAGAGGGTCACTGAGGTGAAGATATACTAGAGTAACAGTGATTCTAACAGAACTAACAGGTGATATAGTTGTGCACATTGTAACTCTTCTTGAAGTTCATTTCACAGAGGAGGGTTTTATACTGGTGTTTGATGTGTGGAGCACAATATTGGTCAACAAATTATACAGTAAGTAGTTGATAATCTGTTTTTGTTTCTTTATTCAATACTATTTATTGATTGTAACAAGACATTCTAATTAAAGAGAAAAGTAAACAACACCACAATCCTGGCAAATTCAGAACTGCTTCATAGTAATCTCAAATAGAAAAAACCACTCATCAAATGATTGAGACAATTTGTCAACTCTTCTGGTGAATTTAGGGAGTGCTGATTGTTTATGAAAATGTTTTTTATCACTCACTTAAGATTAGAGAATATATTGAGTGAATCATGGTCTACCCTCAGATACTGGTGTAACATGAGCAAGCAGGTGGGAATTTGAATGCTCTCCAATAGTGGGCACAGACACAATGCTGACAGGTGGCAGCATCTGTCCAGAGGTCCTAGTAGAAGGGTGAGGAAGCAACACTCATTCACTCTTACTAGCTGGAGCAGAAATGGTAACCAAATTTGACAAAGGCATTAAAACTGACTAGGAAAAGGTAGAAGTATGGGTGATCAGAGTAAACACATTGGAAATTGGCAAACATGTTGGGGAGCAACTTCTAGGAACAGGAGAAACACTGTGATGCTGTTTAGACATTACTTGCTTTACCTTAGCAATCAGTTGTTCAACAAAACTAGCCAACATCTCATTAAGAGTTGTTCATGTGATGTAATTGTTATCACAATTGAGAAAGAAAGGAGCAGATGAAGGTGGGGTAAGAATGGATGGCACTGGCACAGTGACCACAGCTTTGCTTCATAATTTGTTGATTTGCATTTGCAACACAGTAATAGTATCTTTAAATTGTTGCTCAGCCCTTTAGTATTGTGATTAATATATTGATTCTCTTCATATCATCTCCTCAGATAAAGTGTTGTAGTGAGCTTAGTCTTCATCTTGGAGTTGCATCTGTTGTGACAAAGAAGTTGTCAGCTTTTCCAATTTGAGCTGTTGATAATCAAGGAAAGGGATTACTATTTGATTAGATGTACTAGGCTGTGCAGGAAGCAGCAGCAGCAGCAGTATTACAGAAAAAAAGGCAGTAGTGGAATGGTAGCAGTGTTGAGGACTCATTGATGATTCACAGGAGAAAAAGTACTAGGGGAAAGCAGTATTGGCAAATTCCAATTGGTGACAAGACAGGGTTGTGAGTCACTCACAATGGGTGTTTGAGTAACAAGAGGAGAAGAACAACAAACAGTCAATTCAGATAAATTAACCAAAGTGTAAGGAGTAGCATCTAGGCTACCAATGCTTGTATACAAAGGTCCCCCAGCAGGGGAATCAAAAACAGAATGAGCACTAGAACTAGAATTAGAAAAATTAACAATTCAAACAACAAGAATTCCAGAACAACATGAGAACAACCTAGAATGAATTTAAGAACAACAAATAGGGGTAAAAACAAACCCAAAACAGTAAGAATGATTTAGAATATTCCAAAGATCAATGCTGCTAAAGAAGAATAAGAAAGAGATTAGTTAGTCAAAGAAGATAATCATCAAATTATGATTAAATTAATATTAATTGTAAATCAAAATCAATTTAAGTTTAGCATCATTAAGTTTGTAAATGCAACTGAGAGAGAACATTACCAAATAGTACTTGTTGATAAACAATTTGGCAAATGAAGGGGGCAATATCACTTCCACTATTTTTAGACATCTTGGCAGACAATAATTTGAAATTCAAATCAACAGGTACTTTTTGAATCAAAACTATAAATAGAGAGAAATCATTTTAGAAAGCTGTTGAAGTAAATTTTTGAAAATCTTATCTTTAGATTTAACTTGGTTTGCTTATTAATTAATCATGTCAAGGTAAATGGTAAATGAATTAGTAGTGGCAAGGGCACACATCAGGAGCAATTCAAGGGTCCTTGATACAAGCCATGAACCTGCATCTATGTTATGGATACAATTAAGAGTTTTTCTCTGTTTAGCTGACTATTGATTCTTTCTACAACATGTAAGCAATAATAGAACTTCAGAGAAAAGGCTAGTTTGCCAATTGTAGGATATATGTTATATTAACTAGACTACATAGTAGATCCATACAAAGACTGATAATGAGACCAAGCATGTATTACTAATTAAATGTAGGTTAGGAAGCTGCACATAATTATCTAATTAATTATTTTCTAATTAAAGCCAGTATCTTTTGGTTAGGGCTAGACATGTATTTATTATGCAGCTAGTGACATTGCCTTGTTGCAAGTACAAATTACACATTACAAATTGAGTTTAAGTCAGTTACATCCAGCCTTGAGGGTTGCACTGAGTTAGGATGGGGAACACATAAGCTACTTAATTGAGCTGAGATTTCAGCAAGCAATCCATCAGTGGTGAAGAGAACTGGGTGTTAGAAGATTGAAGATCAGAGTTGGTGGGAGGAAGATCAATCATCAAGGAAACTGTAGTAATCAATTCATACCTAAATAGTTTTCAACTATATTGGAGTTTAATGAAAGTTAACTACAATTGTTAATAAGATAAAAGTAGTTGATACAAGTAAAACCCTACCCCCACTTAACAAAGAATTACATTCAAAAGGAATTAATCATGTTACATTAAAGCTTGGTAGCAGATGCTACAATGATAAGCAACCTCATGGGGCACTTGGTACAAATCCAAATTGCAACTAATCAACTAATTCCAACACATAGAAGATAAAAAGAGACAGTAACACCAAAAAAACAAGCTAAAAAACCAACAACCATATTGGCAATCTCTCCAAGTTAGACAGTTGATCATGATGAAGTTCATGCTAACTTTGCCCCCACTCATGATCACATCAGGGTCACCATGTAGAATCACTGGGTTAAAACTAGAGAGAACTATACCAGAGGACTTAATGTCAATGTGGAGGGTTGCTGAGGTGAACATATACTAGAGTAACAGTGATTCTAACAGAACTAACAGGAAATTATCTTCATAGCTAGTAACAGTTTAGTTCTGCAAAAGAAAGAAAGAAACATCCAAGATTACCAATTCCCCAGAATTATACCAAAGTGATGTTCATAGTTAAGGGTTTAGAAACTTGCTAAGGTAGTGCTTCCCTATATGTCTCATAATTTATTATCTAGCCAAATAAAATGTCTCAGTAGTTGTCTTAGATCTCAGCCAATAGATAAATAGCATGTAATTACCATGCATTTGTGCTATCCAACAGGCATGATTTAATCACAGTGGAATTTATAAAGTGCATATACATGTTGAATTTTAAAGCCTTATACATAGCCATATCCATAACCTACATCAGATATATGATCTGAGGATGATCATAACAGCTATTTGCACCATTAGAACTCAATGGAGGTGTTCTCAAATTCTTGCTGATAATAACAATTGGAGAAAATAACATGCTTAAAGTGAAACAACTTCTATTACCTTAATGCACAGGTTTGATGGTATTTATACAATTCAAGAATAAGTACCTGCACTTTGTTTACACTTCTAAAATGGAATTGCCTTGCAATTTAGTTGAGTAATAATAACATGTGAGCTAAAGTTGATTAGACAACAACTATTAGCTCAAAACAATACTCAAAATCATTGTCATTGATGGAATTACATCATCACAATAGTATGATAGTAAAAATTAAAGTAAAATAGATTTATGATTAACAATGATGATGAATTAGCAATGGGGTGTCCCTGAGTGACTCTAAAGTTGGAAATTGAAGCCTAAGGGAATCTAAAATTTGCTAAGCATTAATGGAAGCTAACAGGAATGACTTGCACAATAGGTATGTGAAAATTGATGGATCACAGCAGATGTGAAGAAACTTACATGGAGAATAACACATTGCATAAAAACTGAATGGTGAATCAGTACAGCATTTTTGTTCATCAACAAGAAAGAAATTTAGAGATTGTAATATGAATTTAATATATGCTAGTAATATTTGGTTTTTATTTAAAGAGTGAATACCTATATTCTCAAAAATATTTCTCTTCTCTAAAGTGCTTGTAAATTTTGTCAAATTTAATTTTACTCACCTGCTACTAATTAAAGATCAAATTGCTAGAGGCTATTATTCAATAACTCTAATGGGATTCTCATATAATCACTGGATCCTATTTGTTATAATGTTTCTAATCATATGTAAATAAGTAATCAATTCCTTTGAAAAGTTTAATCAAGCAATGCATGAGTATTCAAATGTATAATTCAACTAATTTCTAATTGGCCTAATAATTTTGATTTGTCATTGTTGAAAACAAACATTTGAGATTGAAATGTAATAATATGAATGGTACAATTGCTCCAGAGTTACATGCATTCACTTATATAAGTGAATGGTAATATGAAGGATCTGATTCTAAGCCATTATTCTAAGGATTATTCTACATTTACAGTAGGGTGTGCCCAGGATTTTTTATTAGAACTTTACTATAAGTTATTGGGTATTATCAATTTAGGTGCATTATAGTTACTACCAATGTATTATTACAATTGTAATTTTGAACCTGACAGCCCTTGTAATTCATATCAACTTGAGCTTACTTATTTTGTTATTCAATAGGAAGGGAATTTACATCTCTGTATTTCAATCACAGTATAAATATGAAATATTGATTGTATAAATTACTAATAATAATGATTATTTCATTCATAATTTCTGATAGCTTAACAATTAACACTAAGCATAACAAAAATCATATTTACATGCATAAAAATATATCTAATACAAGGCAAATATTGCAAACATTCAAAAAAATTTTTCAATTATTATATAATGAAGTCAAGACAATGTGAATAGCAGCTTGCAAAGCAATTGATATCTGAGATTTTAGGTGAAATGTCACAATGTAAATGAATTAGAAGGAGTGATTCTAATTATATGCCAAACATTCCTGAGCATATAATTTGATGCAATAGAAAAATATTTGGAAATATTTCAGAACCATCTAGTGTTTTCAAAGAAGAATTATGTCTTTCATTTTGTGAAGATGCTTCCACATTTGTCTCAAAAGTATATACTCAGTTCTCACCAAATCTAAGGCATCTGTTAATAAATCTTGATACAATGAGACAGCTTTTTCAAATATTTGAAATCACCTCTTGAAAATCATTATTTTGAGGAATTAAGAACTGCAATTTCTGCTTTCACAAAGTGGAAATTTGGTCCATTATTGGATAGCAAAGGTTTAAACAATAATAATTTTCAGCATCAGTAGTTTGATACTAGGATGATACACTGAATGGACAGCTGCATAGGATTTTGAAATTGTGCATCCTAGTGTGTAACATCTGTATGAAATCAGTGAGCAGTCCTAATATCTATTGAGGGTTTCAATTTTAAGCTTGATTTACAGCAGCTACAGTTAAATAATCAATTCCCTTTTCTGGCTATATTACATGAAAACTGTTATAGTGCATTAGAAAAGTTTTCAATTTTAATAATTACCTATTTGGTAATGGTACAACACATAACTTCCAATCTCTAAAATGAACAATACAATATGCTATAAACAATGGCTCTGGAAGGAGAGGAGTCTCCATAAACATTGTTCAAGGCTTTAATTATTTTGGTAGGTTTCCATTGAAGTTTTGTTAAAAATTTAATGTTTGCTCAGACTTCAAATTGGCTCATCATGAAGGGTCAAAAAAAGATTCATGTAATAGGCAGCATAACTCTCTGAAGGACAAAGCTAAAGTGATGAAACTTATCAAAAATGTTCAAGAGATATCAAGGTCACGATTATACATGTTTTTACAGAACTAAACAGGCTCATTTTGGATTTATGGCATTTGTCTTAGAACATTTTGAATGCCCCTCATACATTGAACACACTAAAATTATCAATAAAGAGGAATTTGAAATAATAACTAACAACAATGATGTATACCTTATAATGCCTGAGATAGATGATGTCCATGAGGAACAATATGACAGTTCAGTGACATATCCTAAGGCTATCATTCCCCCACCATGAACTTTGCCACCCTGCAGGGTGTGCACACACAACATGTATAGCCTAGAAAATTTGGATACAACTTAAATTATTTATTTAGTTTACATACTGATGAAACAAGTTTTCTCTCACAACTGCAGCAGCAACAGTGAGCATCCAGATAACTTTCCAATTGCTGATGTTAAGTTAGACACATGCACACTGTACTAGGAGTCTGACAAATGGGTTGGTATTGGCACAACAACCCAATTCCGCACTACATACATACATGTTGAAAAATAATGGAATTAAGAACAAATCATGATATGTAAAACAAATTAAAATGGTAAAAATGCACAAGAAAGCAGGATCATTTATAATTGTATGTATATTAATACATTAAATTAATGAATTAAAGAATTACACTATTAATAAATTTTTAATGAATTATTTTAAAGAACAAAAGTTGTGATTACAATGATAATCTTTAATTGTTGCACTATCAATAAATTTACTGAAATTTAATTTCAGCAAAAAAGACATTATTTTAATTTTTGCATCATTAGGTTAAGATCCTAATGTACAATCACAGGGGAGCTCAGACTACTACAGCAGTAATTGGGAACTCAATAGTTTGAACAGAAGGCTACCATCACAGTAAGCAACTCACATTCCAATAGAACAATAAAGATATTAGTAATTTGCCATTGTAACAAAGTAACAGTAAAGATGCACTAAGAACTCACTTCCAAGGATGACCAACTCTCATGGCATTACACTGAAGTGGTAGCCATGAAAAGAATTCCAAACTCACAAAAGCCACTACCCTATGTGTCTCTTGTTGTTAATTTCTAACCCAATAAAACAGTTCTCATTAGTTCTTATTTCTTAACTCATTTTATAAATAATAATAGCATGTAATTGTCAATCATTCACATTCACTAATGGTTTATTATCATCACAGTGTAAAGTTATAGTATGCATGTTTGAATTGCAATGATCAGTTAAAAGTTGTTATTCCCTACATGTAGACATATACCTATTTAATTCAATCCATGATTTGGGCTGACTGCAGGAATATGGTGAGTTCACCCTAGACTCAGAGGAGTAACTCCCAAATTGTTGGCAGAGACTTAAGCATTCATTATAACAAAATACATAACAATGCTTAAAAAGGAGATAGAAATATTAAATAGAAAAAATGCAAACACAGTTGAGTGAAGGAAGTTTATTTTACATCCTCACTACAATTCTCTCAAGTATTTATTCAAATGATCAAATTATTACCTGTATTGTTTACACTTTTTTGCAATCACAAGTTCCCTCACAAAATTAAAGAGCAATAACACATTACATGATTTCAAGGGGACAAACAAATCTAATATTAAAATACTACACTAGAAACTTTGAAATCAAATTGATTGCATCAAAGTGACGTCATTAGCAACAATCAGAGAAAGATTTAGCTCTAAATTACAAAAGTTAATCAAAATAATAAAATAATAAAAGGAGGTCCCTGAGTGACTCTACATGCCCAGCCTTGCTTAACAAATTTTGAAGTAGTAATGGACTGTTGAACCTGAAAACAACTTCTGAGTTTCCTCAATCATTTCAGCTGCTAAGACGTCATCCCAACTAAAGATTTTGGCATATTGGGGCCACCTTGTGATCTGCATTAGTGCTTCATATTGCATGACAGTTTCATTGCAGAGACAGAAAATTCGGATCTTGGACAACCATGAACTAATAGGCAATTTCATCTGACGTTGTTGAGCCTTTGAGTGAATGTGTTGTAAAAATGTTCATAAAGATGGAGACCCTTAAGGGCAATCATAAGTGTCATGAGCACATCAGTATCAGAGGTGTGCACATCATCTGCACTAATCCTAGTTGTTAGATAGAAGTGAGTAAAAATGTCACTTAGTGACCCCATGCATGTGGCATGGTCCATAAACAGGGAACAAATTTCTGTAACTTGCTGCAGTGTCATCTCTTCTGTGTCCAATACTTCAGCTCATAACATCATAATTATTTTGATTCTTTTGGTAACATCATAATAGCAAATAATAGTCTCTACATTATTTATCCACATCAGATCTCCTGACACTTGGAAAAGTATTAAGAGTCACAGGTCAAACTGTGTGATTTTGATGTGAATCTTTTGTAACTGAATTTGAAGGTGCTGCCCCTTTTGAAAAATATCTTTAATAGTTAACTTTACATCAATGTAGATGTGTTCAGGGTTTCCACCTGATAGTAGTTTCTCTCTGACTTCTTTATACTCAGCAGACTGAATAGGGTTACTAACTTCAGCAGAGGTAGAGGCCTAATAGATTTTGTCTGGTAGGTGTGCAGGCACCTTCTTCTTTGCCTTCTTAACTCTCCATAATGATAATATCAAAGATGTCATAATACATGGTGGTGGGATGCATAGCAGATTTCCTTTCTCAACATTTGTCTCAACTTGATTGAGTTCCACCTTCTTACATAGCATTGCAGTTCCAATGGTGACTGGATATTTGATTTTACCATCTTTGATTGTGTCCCAAAATGTATTGCAGAGACCTTGGTTAAATAGTTTTTCAAATGGAGTGGAAGAGATTTTGATGTGGGCTGTATTGCATTCCACATCCAATCACCCAGGTGATTGCAGAAACACCAGTTCCTCCTTTGTAAACATTTCTGTTAAGTACCACTTTATGAGACCAGGATATCATTGTCACTGTTCACCTCTATTATTCTTTCTATGATAGTTAGCTTTTCTTCAAACTCTTCTGGCCTATGCTTGATGGTGAGGATCCTTTCATTTTCTGTGATTGACAAGGTTGGCATAGGTTTTGGTGTTGATGAACCAGAGAATTTCTCAAGGTTAACAGCTTCAATTAAAGCTTTGGTGCCAGGTGATACCTTAGTGGCAGACAAGGCTAAAAGCTCTTCTTCACAGTAAAATTGCTCTGGGAAGCACATTGTCTACTCTAGAACAAAAAGAGGGATGATCTCACCATCTCATTTGGCATGACATTGTGTCTTTGATGATGTGGTTGTACCCACACTCAGGATAATTGAGGCACTCCAAATTAAAGAATATCTCAGGTTTATTTGGCACATTGTGGTGTTGTAGTAACTTGAAAAACTGAGTTGTGGATCCAGGCTTGTGCTCCACTGGATGACTGGTACACAGTGGTGTGTACTTTGAATTATAGAATGGGAACTTAGTATCTGCAATAGCTCCCCACATGTACTTGGTTAAATTCTCTGCAAAGATGTTGATGTTGGGGAAGGCAATCCCAAGTTTGTTAGAAATCATTGCAGGGGATAGATGTCCCAAGGGGCTACTTGTGCCTATTAACTGAGCATAGTACTTCTCAATGCATTCTTTAGCTCTCTTGTTCTTTCCAGATGAGGCAGGGAGAGAATATGAGTGACCACAACCAGTTTTTTTTACCTTCCATGAGTCTGGGTAAATGGAAATTTTGTGCAGACAACATTTGGCTAGTCATTCCCAGGTTGCTTTGCCTAGAGGCAGCTGGAGTTGTATCCTGGGCAGATGTTTCTCTGAAAACAATTTCTCTGCAAAGTTTTGGTTATCTTGCATCTCATATGACAGATGTAACTCTGGTAACAGGTGCTTGACAGATCTGGAATATTGTGATGTTGGACTGTGGATGTCAATCATGGGCCACTTGGTCTCAGGGCTTTGTTCAGCTTTGAGCAATGTCCAAATTTCATCTATTTCTCATAAAGTAGAAGAGCTCTGTGAAAAAGTGAAACTGACATGGAGGTCAGTGACAGAGGTAAGGCCTGGCATGTTAATGTTAGTAGACTCCAAGGTCTGGGCTTGAATGACAGAATCAACAATAAGACGTGTGTAAACTAACTTTGCCACAGAAATCACATTAGTGTAGTACATGCTTATTGGACAGTAATCATTCTTGTAGAGGATATTGAAAATTTCCATATGAAAATGCAAATTCTCAACAGCCTCAGTTATGTCATTTTGATACTCTTTCTTGAGGAAAATTACTATCCAGATGTTTTCAACTTTTGCTAACCAATATGCAATCTCAAGTTGCTCCATGATGTTGGGCTGACAGACCTTGTCAACTCTCATGAAATAGATTAGTAACAAACTGGTAAAATCAATATTCACTCACTCAAAACTTTGGATGGTTCTCTGATTGTTGTTGAACTGGCACAAGTTGTTGAGGTTGAAAGCCTTGTCAAACATAGTGTGAACTGTAATGTACCAATGCTGACAACTTAATCCTTCTCTCATCTTCAAGTCATAGCAAATTATAGTGTTTATCTTGGATCACCTCTCAGCCTCAATAACAAATGAAATGATGTCAATTGAGCAGGTTAGCTTCTTGGAGTTAAATGTCCAGCAGAGCTTATTCTGGGTCTATTCTGAAATATTATCACACACAAACTGGACTGCCTTATGTGTGGCAATAAAGTATGGGTGGAGTATCTCATCTCCAACTCCTGAAATCTTTTTATTCCTTCTTTGTCCTTCCTGGACCAAAGAATAACTGAATGAAACAGTGAAGGGCTGGGGCTCAAGGGGGTTATTGAGTCACTTTAGGGCTTGCTAGTGCTTACAAGATTTGTAAAAGGAGCATGGGAATCACTAAAAGTTTGCTCCTCTTTTTCACATAAGGTGAGTTTTTGCCCTACATATTTGCAAGAGGTCTGCTCACATAAGGCAAGTTGTTGCCCTACATAGTTGTGGGAAGCTTGCTCATGTAGGCAAGTTGTTGCCCTACATTTAAGCAGAATACAGGTAGTGGTACTGTCACTAATTGCTACTAAATCACTATCAAATTCAATTTCCTCACACTCAGTGTTGTTATTATAAGTTTCATTCATACTAGTCAATACTGTTGTTGACCAGTGTAAATTCACTGTTGTTATTAATAACTACATATTCAATGTTGGGAATGACTCATTTAAGCCTCTGAAAATAGGCAGTTTTCCCATTACTCAGTAAGTAAGTGTTGTGATCTAATACCTTACTAATCATGAAAGGACCTCACAATTATTGGCAAGCTTACAGACTTGATTTTGATCAGTGTAGTTCACTATACAATTTCCAATTAAAGTTGTGCTTTTGGCAGATCACTGACTGGTTCATATTATGACAGATGGCTAAGTGCACCTCCTGCATCTCATGCAACATACAATCACCATATCTCTCCAAACTAAACTCATAGTACTCTGGGTACATGATAGATAAAGGCATACTTGCCTCATGGCCAAATATGGATTTGAATTGACTTACTTTTGTCATAGAATGAATAGCTGTATTGTAAAAATACTCTATGGCTTTGATTTCTTCCAGCAGCTCTAAAGAGAGAAACTTAAATTAGTTTACACCATTCACCTGTGCATGATAGGCAGTTGTTTATGACAAGAATTGTCACTGATGATTGATGTGGAGGCTCTATTATCTATGGTGGCATTGATTAACTTTCCATTAATGTATGCAGGAATGAAATTGGCTCTAAGTAAATTGTTCACAGCCAAAACATCCTGTGTGCATTTTACAGGAGGTAGTGCTGCACTTAGTTTAAAGGATTGATTAAATCAGAATAGCAGCAGGAGGGGCTTCCTCCAGACAATTCTCATTGATAATGAAGCCATTCCCATCTGCTACAAGATGAATAGTAACACTGTAATTTAGCTCAATATGACCTTTCTGGCCACAGCAATAACAGCAGGTCTGAGCATCATCAGACTTTTTCTTTGTGACAGATGTGCCTGATGATGGAGGCACTTTAGTATTAGGTTGACTGAGCTTCCTATTGCCTACATCTTTATCAATCTGGGTAGAGTTATACAAATACATCATGTAGACAATACTGATGGCTTTCTGGATGATTATGTTAAGTTTGTCTTCAGGGTCACATTTTAGTTCCAAATGGCTACAAATGTGAGATGGAAATCCCTGTCAAATGTAAGAAAACAAGTCATGCGTTGAATATTCAGGTGTAAGTTTACTGAGGCAAAATAACTTTTCCACTTGAGTTATGTAGGTACAGACATCATCCCCTTTCTTGAAAGAAAGCTCACAAAGCAGAGTTTTATATTGGTGCTTAATGTGTGGGGCATGATAATGGTCTTCAAAATGACAAACAAGTAATTGATAATCAGTTTAAAATTCCTTGTCCAGCATCATGTATTGATTGTAGGCAAGCCTTGCAAATACATTGGAAACTGACCAACAGTGACATGTCAATTCAAAAAGAAACAGCCACTCATCAAAGCACTGTGAAATTTCATCAATTTTACCTCTGAACTTTGGTAACACAGAATGTTGGTTGAGGTGATTAATGGTTTCATTTCCACTCACTTTGAGCAGAAGAATTAATTGAGTGAACCATGGTTGGCTAGTTGTCATAGACCCACTAGGCTCACTCAGAGACCTTAGGGTAGTTAATACAGAAACAGTAGGCACAACTGAAGTGTTGACAGGCGCCAGAAGAGAAACAGTTGTGACCAGAGTGCAATTACTAGGATTAGCTACAGTAGTTAGCATTGACACTTGAGTTAAGACAGACTGTGTAAAGGTGGGCCTGCAGCTTTTAAAAGAAGTAGCTGGCATTACAAAATTAGGTGTCAAAGAATCAGTAGTAGGCACAGTGGAAGCACATGGGAGGTGTGCCAATACAAGTTGAATAACAGTATCAAGAAAATGAGTACTAAAAGCATCAAGGGCTTCCTTAAGAATGTTGCAAGCTACATACTTTGAATTTCAAGATGGGGTAGGAGGCTCGTGAGGAGGCTGATAATGACCATAACCATAAAATTACAATTTCACTGAAATTGGGTCTCTAAAAGTATTTAATATTTTGTGATGTCAGACTTGGGGGAAATGAGCTTGGGGAAGTGAGACAGAACGCACATATAATATACCACAAATGGAATGTCAAAATTTGTACTTAAAATGTGTTTATTAAGCTATAATCTAGAATGACTGATAAATTGCATAATTAAAATCTAAAAAAATGTTCAGATAATTATTTTTATGTGGATATGATATATTTTTGGCTGACACTTTTGATGTCATTGATTTTTGTACCTCATTCATACATATTTATTAGCAAATTAAAGAAAAAATTTGGCTATGGTAATGTCAACGTTCTTCATGTCAATTTGAAAATAAAATATGTTGAAAATATGATTTAGTGCTTTTCTTTGAAAAAATTCAACAACTCTTTTAACTTGTTGTTTTACAAGTATAGAGCAGCTTAAGTTTTTAATATATGAAATACTAACAATTTTGAATCACTCCATTTGCAATTGAATTTCTTATTGTCAAATTTAATACTCTCTTTTCAAAAAATAGGATTTGTCCAGTTGCATAATTACTAAAAAAAAGTTGACAATACGACATAAACGTAAATCTAAATTTCTGTTACTCTCAGTCTCAGGGTTTTTAAGTTAAGTTCGAGTTACTCGGACCGAGTTCGAGTTTTTACGTTTTGAGTTCGAGTTCGAGTATTTTTTAAAGAAAATTCCGAGTTCGATCGAGTTTTGTTCTAATTCCGAGTATTTTACTGTAAAAAACATTTACTTTACAATAATTCTAAGCTAAAAAATAGTTTTTGTGCTTGGTAAAGAAATTGATATTTAAAAAATTTCATTTTTACAGTATTTTCGAGTTTTGATGATTTCTCTTCGGAGTTTTTCCGATAGAGTTTTGCGAGTCTATTCGAGTTCGAGTTCTTAACATTCCGAGTACTCAAAAACCCTGGTTACTCTTTATATAGGAATGAAAAATTCTGATATCAAATATCTTTATAGGAAATTAGATTTTGCAAATAAGTATTAGTTTGAACTATAGCTTTAGTAGCAATTTATTCTGTTCTATTATCAAATAATAATTTAGATGACACATAATTTAAATAGAAAAGGTCCAATTAAAGAGTTTTTTCTCACTGCTGGCCCTGGTGTATTATATGGAATCACCAGCGTTTCTGTTGGCCATCCTTTTGATACTATTAAAACTAAAATGCAAGCTCAAAGGGGATTCGAAAATATTTCAATGATACGTTCTTTTGTTACTGTACTAAGAAATCAGGGCATTGTGGGCCTTTACAGAGGCTGCATTCCTCCATTTTGCGGATCAGCAGTTTTTCGCTCATTACAATTTGCTAGTTTTGAGTCAGCATATACACTTCAGGTTAAACATTTTTGTTTTATTATTAACTATATAAATTTTAATTTTTAGGACTATTTGATTACACTGATGCAATTTACTTCGCAGTGAACATTTGTTTGAAGTAATAATTCATTATTAAAGTAATTGTGAGCACTAATATATTTCAATTTGATTCACATTGATGACCAAATTCTCAAAACAACCATTGCATATCTGAATTCCAGGAATATGAATTATGGCATTTTCACATAAGTACCAATGTCCGGTCTGCAAAAATACCTCTTTGAGGGATTATAGATTTCATTAATGTTTCATTCCTATTAATAACAGGGATGAGATTTGAAGGTCTATAAAATTAAGGACTTCTAAAAACATTTGTTTTTGCGTCTTAAGTAGTGTCTTAAGTTTAATGGATTTGGTATGTTCTGATTTATTCCACATATCTAAGTCTGTCAGGAATTCATAAGTACCAAACGTCGTTGGCTGAAGTTGAAATTGTAGAAAAGTTTGCCCCGGAGCAGGTAAACAAACGTTTCTGATATTTTGCAGAACGAAAATGTTGATCCGTATTCTTGGAACGATTATCAAAATTTACATCAAATAGCTCCAGCTGCAGAATCTAACTCCCAGACTTGTTTCCAATATCGCAATACCACATGTGTTGTTGGTGAACTACGCCACACAAAGAGTGAGATGATGCCGACGCATTGTTTTCACAACATCTAAAACAATGCTTAAACATCCCTTTACCTTAAAAACTACTAAGAAGTTAAAAAACGTCAGAGGAATACGTTTTAGAGAATAAACGGTCAGATCTCATCCCTGCTAATATATTAATTATTTCTGTTAATATTTGCGTTTAAACAAGTTATTGTCACAGAAACAATTTTTTTAACTTGGATCTGAAATAAAATATTATATAATGAAAAGAATCTATTTTCTACTTTAGCTTTTGGAACCAATGCAAAGTGAAATTGAGAGATCCAGTACATTGGAGAGTATGTTTTGTGCGTTTTGTTAATAAATATAATTATATCAGTAAACCTTTGCGTACTGGAGTCTAAGAGTTTTAACTACGTGAATCTTTTTATACTTTAAGATGCTGCTTATAAATTGTAAATGTAAACATAATTATATGTTTGTCATTAAGTTATTTGAAATTATTGTAAAGTATTTGTATAAATCACTCATTGATTGCGATTAAGCCTGCTTTGAAATTGTAGTTCAAGAACATAAACTACCTGAATGTCATTAGTTATGCTTACCAATAATATTATGTGATTAATATATGCTGTCATGTTTAACCTTGGACTAAGTTATATATTTGTTATATAGAATCGAATCATTTCTAGCACAATTCTGAGCAAATTTTTAGTTTTTTAATAGAATCGCTATATATATATATATATATATATAT
>CABFPE010000855.1:100426-120460 GCA_900660155.1 Hofstenia miamia | reverse complement strand
ATATATATATATAGTCATACAGCCAAATTTTGATAATGACCGCTCTGCGCAAAGGGGCTGAATGGATCATAAATTATTGGTCCAAGCCCAAATTTCATGTAAATTATTGGTCCCACACCCATAAAAAGACATATTCCCGTAAATATTTTTATCCCATGTTTACCTGTGATCCCATGGGATACCTTTGATTTGGAAACGGAATTTTGAAAAAAAATTTTGGAATCCGAGGTCCCACGTTCTTTTTTTAGGGTCCCAGTCCCATTTCTGTACCAAGTGCGTCGAAATTTTAATTTCCTGGGCATTAAGACAAGTAAATCCCATGGGAATAGATAGCGGGTCATGTAGCACTTCATAGTAATGAAAACCGTTCTGAATTAGAATTGCCCTATGGATCACTCAAATGTCACCGTAGATTGCAACTCGCCCTTTTTTATGTGGACACTCAGTAAAATTACATGGACCCTGTTGAACACAGTTGAGGGCAACTGGTCTACTGTAAATTAATCTCGTTTATTTATTAAGAATACAATTAACGCTGTTAATTTTGAGAACTCAATTTATGCTTTTGAAAATCAATCGTGCGCTTTTAATATATGAATGATAAGTTTTTGCAAATCCAACTTTGACTTTTGATTCGATTGTTTTTTATCCTTAGATTAAGTTGATAGTTTGTGTGGAACAATTTTGATTTTGACCTTTGTTTTATAATTTATAGAAATTCAATTAATATCTGAAAATTAAGGACTATATTACTTTAGTATCTTTGTGTTTTTGGGATTACAAAAATGGGGTTAAATAAGTATAGAATAATTTGTTATATTTAATATTGGTGAATTCATATTTTTTCTGGATTCTTTTTATCTTCTCAAATTTTAGAATAATGCATTTGGTGTTTATCAGTTGCCCTATACAGGTGGGTTGCAGATAAGGGTTCTCACATCCGCTGTATTAGCTGCAACGGTTCGTTCTTTAATAGAATCACCTTTAGATTACATAAAAGTCAGACGACAAACCAACCAAAGCTGGAAGTTAAAAAATGTTTACATTGGCTTTCAGGCTACTTATTTACGAACAATCTTTTTATTTTTATCTTTTTTCACTGTTGTTGATTCAGGAAGACGCCACTATCCTGATCAATTCAGTAGGCCGTTACTGGGCCCATTCCTAACTGCAGGCTTGGCATCAACATGTTCTTGGTGGTTAGTGTGGCCTTTTGAAACCATTAAAAGTCAAATTCAAAGTGATTATGGAGCTCGACAATCAATTTGGAAACGTGTTCTATTCGTAATTAGAAAAAGAGGTATTCTTGGATTATATAGAGGAATTGGTCCTGGTACTTTACGTAGTTTTCTCGCTAATGGAGCAAGTTTTGCAGCCATGTCCAGTGCACAAAAATTCCTAGCTAAAAAGGGTTATAGAGATTGACTTATTTGCAAATTAAATTTGTATATTTTTAGCAGTTTAATAAATTTGCCCATATAATGTGTAATGATCCATTTATTTATTTCTATTTAATTGCATTTTGAATTATTTCAATATATCTATTGCAATTTTGGAAGTTGCATTCTCATTTAAAGATGTTATATTATGAGTATTTAAGTACTAATAGATTTTATTGCTTTTCAAAAATTAGTGCCTATGATATATCATGCTGGTCCTAAAGATTGATTGTTTAACATTTTTATCATAAAAAATGTTTAAGACAGTCATTATTTGTTTTTCAAGGTATGTTTTAAGTTATTAGTAATTTATCGAATATTAGTTTTTTTGGAAGATAACGAATCTCGCGAGGCATTTCTTCAAATGAATACTTATTAATACTGAAGTTCTATTATCTAGCACAACTTGTCTATAAAATGGGCATTTGCATTATATTTCCATTTACTGTAAACAGCGTTGGCAAAAAGTTTTAAACGTTTAAAACAATGTTTTTTGCTCTTAGACAGGTCAACCTCAACGTACTAAAATTTTACTGAAAATGTATATAGTAGCACACATTAAATTATGATAAACATCAACATTTGTTTTTCGTTGCATTCACATAAACAAACGCAGATTTAACGGTTTTTGCGGTATAAAGTAGGTTATAAAAGTAAGAATGAACGAAACCCAAAAATTAGTTTCCCAATTTTCCATAAATTACTAAATTAATTTGAAATAAAACTGTTGTTTTAAACAGTGTTTAAAACATGTTTTAAACAGGTCGTGTTTAAAACATGCCAACCCTGACTGTAACTGCATAATATTTCAGTTTTGGTTTGTTTAATGTTGTTCTTTTAATTTTAGAACTTTTTATTAATTATGGAGAGTTCAAATGATTTCATTTATGTTCATCGTAAGCATCGTTTAAGAACAACTGGTTGTTTGGCATCAGCGCGGACGGAACAGTATGTGCTTAATGAGGACACAGATTTAGATGAAATAAATACACGATTTCGTGAATTGCTTGGACGGTATAACGATTCTGATATATTTAATACATGTATTGACGCATTACAGTCCTTATCGGGAGTTTGTGAAATTGTTTGCTATGGACTTGGAAATTTTTCATTATATGTCACAGCTCGTCTTCAACTTGTTTTGCTAAAGCTGCTTATTGATCGTGTATTTTGTTCTTGCAAAGTTGTATTTTCAGATCCATGTTTTACCAAAAATGAAAGACTATACCTCAAAGAACTGTTTCAAAATTGCACAGTGTCGGACTCGAATGATTGTTGTACGTGGGTCGCAAATACCAGTACAGTTTTTTATATGTGCCATTGTGGCAAAGCAATGTATAACAATCTTCTTTATGCGAATTGGTTTCCTGCATATTTAAAGAACTGCTACATTATTGGTAATAGCTTTAATAAGATTTCAGCGGAACTAAGGGATGATATGATCACTGAATGTGGGTACATTCTGAAGGCAGCAGAAAATTTTATCAACGAAATCCCATTATTCTTGAATTATAAATCTGGAGAGGTGCATAATTCTTTCTGTGATACGTCTTTGCATATTCCACGTATTTCTGAGACAGACGTTAGTGTATGGACACGCTCAGCTCCTTTATATGACAAGCTTGCATCTTCAATAAGATGTTGCGCGCCATTACACTGTAATTGAAATAGCATTTTTAAGTTTACACCTAATTTATAAATCTTACCTTAAAATGTCGATATTAAACTAAGTAAAATTCGAATATTGCTACAATGATAATTTTTTAACTATAGGATTTCACGAATAATGCATTTTTGTATTCTCTATTTTTAGTGTACATGGGAAAGCTTCCCCCTCGCTGGCGTAACTGTCCACGGAAAGGTGAGCTTATCTGTGATTTGTTCATCCCCTTTAAAACGCCTCTTGGTGAACGCTTCAATGAAGCATTGGAACCAACTCAGCTTTTCCCGCCCAGCATGGTATTCAGCTTTGCAAAAAATTACAGTATGTCTCTATATTCGGTTGTCGTAAAATTTCTCGTGTTTAATTCATAAAAATTTGTTTTTAACAGCTCTTTCAACTGTTTGGCCACTTTGCTGTCATATATTTTCTGACGGTTTCCAAATTTTCTCGTTTATGTACATTGTCAGAATATTTCACAAACGACCGCTGATTCATCTCCAACAAGAAGCCTTGTAAAACAATATCACGTTGATGTTCTTATTCTGAAACTTCATAAAACGCATCATTAATTTGCATGAGTGATTTCACAGCGGAAACCCGACTTGAAATTGTATAAAAATAGTTTTTCAACCCATCTTTATTCGTCTATTTGTTGAGACATAATTTTGAACAATAAATCGATACTGAATCATTTTTCCAATTTTTACTTTTATTGTGTTGTGTTCATTTTCTTTATGTGGCAATGTATTTACTTGAAATCTTTAAACTGAAAATTCTATTTTCGAAAAAATGCTATGTCACAATTAAACCGCAAAAACTTTTCCGATGCCCTAATATAACCAATTAATCCGAATCTTCTAATATACTGACGAATTTACTTTAGGTTTAAAAGTCGGTCTTTGGTTTGATTTAACTAACACTCGGCGTTTTTATGACTCAACAGAAGTAGAAAATAATGGCGCCAAATATGTGAAGTTATTTTGCAAAGGCCATGGTGACACCCCCAGTTTGGAACAAACTGATCAATTCATTCGCATTTGCCAGTCGTTTATTTCTTCCAATCCTAACATTAAAATTGGTGTACATTGTACACATGGGTTTAATAGGTCTGGATTTCTTATTGTTTCTTACCTTGTTCAGGTTTGTTGACTTTTATTAATGTTAATTTAAAATTTAATAATATATAATAGTCTTAGTTTCTAACTTTAAAATTGGATATTGATTTTACTCTCATATCACTTAAGTCATATTATGTCAACAAAATATGAGTAAACAAGGAAGCTTGCTGAGTGAGACTTTTAGTTTGAATTTAGAGAAAAAATCAGTCTTTAAATTTATGTCATCTAATAATACATGTAAACTTTAAAATTGGACTTTAAAGGAACAAGTTACAAAGCAATGTGCTAATATCCAGGTTATAAAACACTCCATTTAAAACAATTCTCTATTACTATATAACTATATTTCACTTCCTAAAATATATGTATGTAATAATTTAAAATGATTAGGTAATGGATTGTAGTGTTGAGGGTGCAGTCGAATTATTTGCACGTTCACGCCCACCTGGAATTTATAAGCAAGACTATCTTCGAGAACTTTTTTCACGGTATGGTTCTGTCAAGGATATGTCCTTAGCGCCAGCTTTACCAGATTGGTGCAATGAAAGCGATGAACCAGATAACGATGTTGGAATACACTTGTTAAAAAGTTTTTCAAGTTTTCAAATTTAGGAAGAAGAATCTAGTGTAAAATCCCGCAAAGGCGAAGTTTTCAAAAAGAATGCAGTCTTTTATGAAGGAGTTGTTGGGGTAGAGCAGGTGATGGACCAGAACACCGTCAACAGAATCAGACAACGAGTTCAACAGATGTGTGATTGGAATGGATCTGGTTTTCCTGGTTCACAAGTGGTTTCTTTTGATCAGAGGGGATTTGATCTTTTGCGTGACAATCACTACAAAGTAAGTTTTTTTGTAATGTTTTTCCCGTTATACACAACTATTTAACATTTTACATAATATCGAATTTTAACACAGTCAATGCTTTACGAAGTAATATTACGTCCTTGTATTTTTTGCGTAAATTTACGTCATTTGGTTAAGCCATCAATATAGTGCCAAACTGCTTTTTTGACGAATTTTAACGTCGTTTCTAGCGCTAGACATTTATGTTAGCAATGTCTGAATTGCACATGTGGGTGCTGCACGCGTTGTTATGAATCTCTGTCTTACAAGAGTTTGAGATCAAACAATTACAATAATGTATCAATTTCTTTTGCCCTTATCAGCAAAATGAGCACAATAAGCTGCAGATTTAGCTTTGTCTGATTCTGATGAAAGTTTGATAGAAAATGAAAGACATACTGATGAAAATGCCATTTGGATAGTAGCTGACAATTATAGTGACGACAATAACGATGATGATGAGCATATAATGCATATTTTTGATGAAGACATTAGTGACTCAGATGTTCCAAGTACCTCACTGGCAGCTCAAAATACGCATAGCATTAGACAAACTCAAGCAAGATCTAGAAACAATTACGTGTGGGATGCAGCGACGTAACAGATGTTGAGAATTCTTCGGAGTATTTTCAACTGGTAATAAATAATGAGCTTCTGAATCAAGTAGTAGAGGAAACTAACCGTTACGGTGACCAGTTTTTTTCATCAAATGCTGGAACATTGCCAACACATTCAAAAGCTAATATGGGGTACCCTTTAACTTTACCAGAGCCGAAACAATTTCTTGGTCTAACTCTTACTACTGGATTCCTAGTTTCTTAGCAGATTACTGGATCAAAAATTCGGTTCTTCAGACACCATTTTTGGTCAAACTATATCTAAAAATAGGTACCAAAATATATATTTCAACAACAATGAAACTAGGTCATCTGATACGAAAGATAAACTGTACAAGCTGCGACCCAGCTGAGCAGATATCAACCGATAAAGGGATGTTGAAATGGAGATGTCGGTTGACTTTCAGGGTTTACAATACAGGCAAATTAATAGCTTGGAAGGATCGAAGAGTTGTAATAGCTTTGAGTATAAATCACAATGGAAGTCTTGCTGCAATACCCAGAAGAAAAAAAGTTCGTGGTGAAACTGAAGAAATACTGAAGCCTCTGTGTATTACTGAATACAGTCTTTTTATGTCAGGAGTAGACCGCTTAGACCAAATGGTATCTTACTATACGTTTACAAGAAAGTCATATAAATGTCCAAAAAGATATTCTATTACCTTTTAAAAATAAGCCTTTTGAGCTGATTTGTATTATACATTTAAAAGAACAATCAAGCAAAGTTATCTTTGGGTTCCTTTCATTTGAAATCAATTGAAAAACTTTGTCGAGTATCCTATAACTCATCCGCCTCCATTGAAGATGAAGAGTCACCTGCAAGAATTCCTACAAGATACTATTGGACGACTAAAGTGTGGGTTTCAACGCCATCAACAAGCCTTATTTCCTGCCAGTACAAAGAAAAAATATCCACAGAGACGCTGTCGAGTTTACCAAAGAAAAGATATTAGAAAAAACACCAGAACATTTTGCAAGAATTGCAAAGTACCACTTTGCCCAATGAGATGATTCGCAAGTTATCATTCAAATTTTTTATTACATCGAACATTTAAAGCATTACGAAAAAAGCACGTGGCATTGAGAGTGTTACATGTCAACGTTAAAGTGTTTATTAGAATTTTCAAGACAACCTTCTTTGCACACTTTTTATTCGTTTTCAACGAAATAGACCAAAGATTGCAGATTATTATAAATATATAAGCACACAACGAATAATATATTATTAGTCTTAAAATAGGAGGGCGATTTATTGTGATAACGCTAAATACGTTAAAAATTAGGAGTTGAGTTGAAAATTATTAGTCGATATTTAATGACATCTGAAACACAGTTTTGACTTCATGGGAATTTATGTTGAGTAAATGGTTCTAATATCTTGACCCTAAACGACCCATTGTATTTTTCTGTCAAAAACCGTTTTGTCCACATTTTTAAACAATTTACTCCAAGATTATTAGGAAATTTGGGGGTCCTGGGATTTGGATGGATCTATATTTCTTAATCAGGCAAAACTCAGTAATTTCCTAAAGTAAAAAGTAAGCGTTCCTGTGTTTTGAATGATGATTTCAAATACAAATATCAGCTGTGTTCTGCCATACAAAAAATTTCATACTAAAAAAACCTCCCCCACAGACAACATGAAATATCTTTAATTTTCCATTTTTTATGAAAGCGTTTTGTGGTGCTAAAAATGGCATTATATAAAAAAGACTTAATTTAATTTACTTAAAATTATGGTTTTTAATAATATTACGGGAAATTCAATGACGAAAAAAATCGTTAAAAATTTAAGTACGCAACATAAAGTTTTTCCCAAATATTTTCAATGATTTCTGAAATATGCTTTACTCTTTTGTGAATGATTGTAATTTTGTACTTAATCTATAATGGAGAGCAAAAAAATTATTTCAAAATATATTTTGATGTAAACTATATAAGGACATTATCAAAAAGTCCCCTGGCCGTTACGGACGGAATTCACATATGTTTTAGCACACAAAAAAGTTTGTGTGGTCATTAGAGAAGAATATTGTAAACAAAATGAAGGATACCATGCATGGCTTCAACACAATTCAATTTGAAAAGTAGGACTTGACCAGCTTTGATAAAAATAGGATTTGAAATTTCGTTACGGACGGAATCGCAAAATCTGGTGGTTTCAACATCATTTATATGTATGAAAATCTCTGTGAAGTATATGCATATTTTCATCAAGTAATGGTATGTTATGAAAGGTCACTAAATTAGCTTTATAAGAGTACATAGCATTTGTGTTTATAATGATTCATTGCTTCTGTACCTATCAGGTAACATTTCGTTACAGACGGAAATTCAAAATTGTTACGGACGGAAAATATTTCCATTTTTCTGCTACATTCTCATAAGATTAAAAATGATAAGTCATGCTCAAATACATATAAAATGAGGTTAAACAAGAGGTTACTGTGTCCAAAGTTGTCTAATTCTGGCAGGAACACAGGTTAATAGATTTTGTTATGGACGGAAAATCATTGATAAAATACAAAAAAGAACAATTTTTTTCTCTTTCTTTTTCTATCCTTTTCAAGCATTTCAGCATATTTTTTAGGGTTAGATTTTATTTGTTCCCGCAACATAAAGTTTTTCCCAAATATTTTCAATGATTTCTGAAATATGCTTTACTCTTTTGTGAATGATTGTAATTTTGTACTTAATCTATAATGGAGAGCAAAAAAATTATTTCAAAATATATTTTGATGTAAACTATATAAGGACATTATCAAAAAGTCCCCTGGCCGTTACGGACGGAATTCACATATGTTTTAGCACACAAAAAAGTTTGTGTGGTCATTAGAGAAGAATATTGTAAACAAAATGAAGGATACCATGCATGGCTTCAACACAATTCAATTTGAAAAGTAGGATTTGACCAGCTTTGATAAAAATAGGATTTGAAATTTCGTTACGGACGGAATCGCAAAATCTGGTGGTTTCAACATCATTTATATGTATGAAAATCTCTGTGAAGTATATGCATATTTTCATCAGGTAATGGTATGTTATGAAAGGTCACTAAATTAGCTTTATAAGAGTACATAGCATTTGTGTTTATAATGATTCATTGCTTCTGTACCTATCAGGTAACATTTCGTTACGGACGGAAATTCAAAATTGTTATGGACTGAAAATATTTTCATTTTTCTGCTACATTCTCATAAGATTAAAAAAGATAAGTCACGCTCAAATACATATAATATGAGGTTAAACAAGAGGTTACTGTGTCCAAAGTTGTCTAATTCTGGCAGGAACACAGGCTAAAAGATTTTGTTACGGACGGAAAATCATTGATAAAATACAAAAAAGAACAATTTTTTTCTTTTTCTTTTTCTATCCTTTTCAAGCATTTCAGCATATTTTTTAGGGTTAGATTTTATTTGTTCTCTTTTCAATCTTTTCCTTTCTTTTTCTTTATTTTTGTATTCCTCTTCATTCTGTTGCCGTTGTTGTTGCCTCCATTTAGATTGTCTTTCAGAGTTAGAGAGTGGCATTTTGTGTCTGAAATATAAAGAAAATACTTCTTCAGTGTGCAAGTTGCAGGAAAGGTGCTACATAAATTTTCAAAATTAGTAAACAAATCCAACTATTAAGTTATTTTTTAATTGTTTAGGACAATCATTTCAGTATTTGATAATAGTAACTTAAAATCTGTGCATGAATAATTCCAATGATATGTTTAATACTTTAAAACTATTAGCAATCTGAAAATAAAACAACCTGGTGACATTGAAAGAGCACATTCATTCAGGGTCACCAAACCATTCCCTGTGCTCCTCCCATCTCTCCAGCTAACAGTTACGTTGACACCGTTAGGTTTCCCTGCCGTGCCAAAGAGACAGGACTCCTGGTCAAAGGAGTCCTTTGGCAGTCACAGCTACCCTGCCACACAGGCTTGCCAGGCCTTAGTGTGACCATGTAAAGGTCTGTGCTGTGACATTAAAAATAAGCCAATTATTGAAGTTTAGAGGAAATAACTCAAAACTGTATATTCCGTCCGTAACGAAATATTGACCCCAAAATAATAAAAAGTATACCAACTGGGGTAATATTTTTTATATGTTTTTGATAGTTGGGTTTACCATCAGAGGTTTTAGGAATAACACATTAATTGGATGAATAGGTTGGTAGTAATTGAAACTTTTTCATGTCACTCCGTTACGGACGGAAAATCAATATAGATATATAGTGTGAACACCTGAATAATCTCAGCCATATGCATAGTGTCTTTGTTTAAGGCTATCAGTAGCATGAATATATAGACATAAAAAGTTTGGTCCTCTCTGTTATCACATTTGTGAAATATGACAAAAACATAATTCTGCCTGTAACACTATCCAACAATCAGTATGCTCTGTTTACTGTTATAACTTTTTCCCAAATCGAGATATGAAGCTGAAACTTTTAATTCTTGCAGATTAAACATTCCTACACATGAAAATACTATATTTATAAAAGAATCCTTTACTTTAAAAATTCATACAAAAGTGACCACTTTTTGATAATGCCCATAAATCTTTTTTTAATAACAGGTTATATAACACATAATTCGGTGTCATAAATAATATAGAGGTTATTATACGAATATTAAAGTAAAAGCATCAAAGCCTCTTAATATGATTATTAATATATAGCATATGAATAATTATAAATCTAATTACAGTTTAATGAGCAACTAAAAAAACTAATACCCAATATGATAAAGCTAATATAAACATTTTTTTATTGTTGCCTATTTATTATTCTCTAAAAAACTTAATTTTAACTTTTCATCTGATTTGCATTTGGTAAAGATATCTTCCATGACTTTAATAGCACGCTCAGTGCACTGATTTGTCCTTGGCACAGGTATTTTGGAAGGTTCTTTACTCCAGAATTTCGTAAAAGTGTTTTTCTTGCTCACATATGATAGAAAATATATTTTCATAATCAGTTTCTTTATAATAATGACTTGAAAACCAAAAGCCTGAACATTTGTTTGCAATAAAATCACAAACATTAAACAATTCATTCCTCTTTCCTGGATTTAAGATAAATGCCAACAAAACAAGAAATCCCCGAGAGTTCCATCTCGCGTTACTAATATTTGGGATAGTTTGAAATTTTATTTTTGGAAAGTCGTTGGTTCTTTGATAAAATTTGAAAGCGTCTTTTAAGGGATATAATAACTTCATATCATCTTAGGAAAATATTATCATAATTACTTACAATTTCTTCTTCTCCATTTAAAAACTCAGCCTGCAGTTTGTTGTAATCATTGATTAATTCAGGAATGAATTCAAATGAAATATTTGGGGAGGAACTGTTTTCTTCAATCTCCACCTCCATGACAAGACGAAAAATGTGATCCAAAATATGCTGTTGACAACCTATAAATTGGGATTTTTCTAATCCTTTGTTATCAAAAAGTCGTTGAAGCCTTACCACTACTCCATTAGCTTTTCCAGTATTTACACTAGTAGTGTCACAAATTATAATTTTTATGACATTCCATAAATCAAACTCAGATATGACTTCTTCAAGTGCATCAGATATTGTTTCTGATTTTCCATCATTCAAGCAGAGAATGTCGAGCTTTATTTCTTGGGTTTCACTTCTTAGAAGAACAACTTGGTATTCTCTATTTTTTATTTTTTAGCATCAAAATGTAGGGCATAAACATGTTCTTTCATTTTTTTCATTGACTCCTTTAACTCCTTTGCCTGCCTGTATGTTGCTTTGTATATTGACGATTGCTTAGGTGTAGGAATCACAACTTCTTTTTCTGATATTTTGTGGCACACCCTAGCACTATTGTGGCTGGAAAGCTTACAAGACACTACTAATGATTTTGCTATATCCGTTGAATGGTAAGATCTTCTTCTAGGTGATTGATTTATTTTCTCTGGTTCATCTTTCTCAGATAAGATCTCCATTTCATTCTCAACATTCTGTTCTATAGATGTTTTTCTAGGTCATTTCGATGGATGAACTTTATTTTGATTGTCTACTTTTTCTGTTGTGTAACCGACCTTTCTTTGCTTTCTTTTATAATATTATACAGCACTTTCCCTTCACTGCAAAGCCAATTTTTATCGCAATGAGTAATATCAAATAATTCTTGAAAAGTTTCATTGCTGTTCTTCTTCTTTAGAGTTAAATCATAAAAAGTTTTTCTATTTTTTGCTTGAGTTTGTCTTTTCTGATGTTGGGAAAGCTAAGCTTTTCCCATAATTCAATTAATTCTTCGGCAATTGTGTTACAGCGTACATCCCTTGATTTAATACTTGCAGCTAAATAATGATGTCTTCCAATAATATGCTGCTGGAAGGGTATTTTGCTTCCCTTACTGAGACCCTCATCTTCTACAAGTTTGAGGTCTTCTTTTCTTTAAAGTGTCTTGAAAAGATGTCAAGTTTTTGGCCCAAATATTTTTGTTTTTTTCCGTTAAGGAAGAACTGGCTTTATACATTTTGCACCTCACTGTACTTATGATTCACAGCAATGAAGTCACAACACGTTCATTTGAAAATTAAAAGGATTATAAATTATAATATTGCAAACTTATATTTAGGACGAATATTCTAATACTTTTATTATTTATATATTGAAAGACACGTTTACTCAACAGAAATTTCACATCATAAATTAAAGATTTTTAAAATAATCAAACTGATTTTATTAGATTAATAATAAAATTTATTTTATTATAAGCAATTTTTTTACGATTATGACTCATATATTTTCAATTTAATCAATTTCCTGCTTATAAAAGAAAATATTATTAATATTTAAATTGTTGAACATTTATCCTAGTTTGACACATGGTTAAATATTTCGATTTAAAAAACTAATTGTATAAAATCATTTTTTTTATTTGCATATTTCAGAAATTATTTATACGTAACAAACATGATTTTATATTTTCCTTTTGTGGGGGAAGTTTTTTTGTCATAAAGTAGTTAAACTTGACAATTTTCTAATTGTTATTGATTAATTTAATAAATTATACTTGGGGAAGTACACGTTTTAAACATTTACTAAAAATTTTTTATCATAATGCTAAAAAACGGAGATTTTTCTTGGTGGGGACATTTTTTTGAGAAAAACCAAAAATATTAGCATCTTCTTTTTATGATAAAGTTCACCGGAAATTGACAGGGGACTTATAGGTTGCAAAACCCATTTTTAAATTATCAATCCAAGAGCAAGCGATAAAAATATTATCTCGGAAATATGAAGGTGAAAAAATGTACTATTATTGAGTCAATTAGATAATTAAGCTTTTTAAAAGTTATATAATTTTGTTCGCATTTTCCAATCGTGTATAAAATGATATGCCTTTATATTTATTTTAAACCTACTCATTAAATTTTAGGTCAGTTGGAAAGCAGATGGCGTGCGCTATCTTATTTTCATCGATGGTAAAGAAAAGACGTATTTTTTAGATCGTGATAACACGGTTTTTCATGCACCACAATTTCGCTTTCCACGCCGGAAGCAGCCGGACGAGGATATATTTGATACCCTTCTTGATGGCGAGATGGTCTGTGACAATACAGAACAAGCACGCAGTGTTTTTAGGATGTTGGCATATGATGCAATTCGATTCGAAGGTCAACCTGTGGGGAAAACAAACTACGACACCCGTCTACTTTGTATCCGCAAAGAGATCATTGGTCCTCGTTCTCAAGCCATCCAGTAAAATTAGCACATGCCAGATTCAATTACGCCATATTGTCTTACAACATAAATTTATTCTATTTTGAAATTCATTCTAGTAGTAAATTTCTAAAATTAATGTGCGAATTTTCAGAGATAATCTTATTGATCGCTTCTCGGAGCCATTCAGTATACGTGAAAAAACATTTTACGATATCACTGCCACTGAAAAGATTCTTAGTGACCATTTCACAAATCAATTAGGTCATGAAATCGATGGTGTGGTGTTTCAGCCTTTTAATCAACCATATTATCCTGGGCGTAATCCAATGCTTCTTAAATGGAAGCCGGCATCCTTGAATTCGGTTGACTTCAAACTACAAGTTGTTCGTGAAAAACGAGAAGGTTGTTTGGCTCAAGTTCGGGGATATCTCCACGTAGGCGGAATGGATCCTCCCCTCGCAGAAATAAAAATGACAAAGGAACTTTTTCAATTAAATGGTGCTATAATCGAATGCAGACTCCCTGAAACTGTAAGTAATAATTGAATATATTTTCTATATAATTTTGTATTTAACTTTGAAATATCTATGGAATTTTGAAGGCAATGGTTGCATGCATTATTACATGTAGTACGCATTTTAGTGAATTTTCCCATTAGTTTGCCTCTACTGCTCATTAATATTATCATTTGTATTTAGGGACCGTCTGGGCCTTTAGGGCGTTATTGGAGCTTCATGCGGCAAAGAACTGACAAAAGTCATCCAAATGCCTATTCAACCGCAATCAATGTCATCGAAACTATTAAAAACCCTATTACAAAAGACGCTCTTTTAGAATTTATAAGGAACTCTGCCAAAAAACCAAGTGGCCGTCCTCCAAGTACATCAATGCCTCCTCCAACTAAAATTCCTCGAAGATAACATTTTGAATTTGATATTAGTGAAGTTTATAAGTGTGAAAATTTCATGCCTTTTATTTGTATGCGAATAACACTACAATTACATTTCAGTTAGCAATGTTCCAAGGATCCGCGAATTTAGCTAAAAATGTTATTTAGTTTATTCACATTTTACAATTATGATATTTATTTTTAAAAATTACGATTAAAATTATTTATTTCTTAACAACGATTCTGACTCAAAAACACCAAATACATAGGATTAACTTTCAAATTGTCCTTGTTTGAGTTTTATTCCATTCTTCAAGTAGTGATAAAAGAACAGTTATACTTGGATATCCCGATTCAATTAATTCAAGTTACAGCAAGTAAATTACCAGTTTTCTCTTTTGTGCTATAGTACTTTTCAACATTTTAGCTTCAGAGTTTAGTTTCTCGATTGCTTCATCACAAAATGTCGACCTGAAATAAGTTTTCTTTTATAGATGGTATAACACTTCACTTTATATGATTTACTGCGTTTTCATAATATGCGTATTGTTGAATGTAACAGAAATAGTGATAGTTATTGTACTTTAAAGTTTATCAATATTCATTTCCTATTTCTGAGCATTCAATATATCTTGATTTATTCCTATTTCCAAGGCTTTGAATGGACTATTTATTTTCGCCAAAGCCTTTGCCAGCTTTTCATTCTATGTCTGCTGGAAAGCATAGCCTATTGTTTTCGCATTAGAATTTTTTCCCGTTGGTAGATTCTACTTAAGTTACATGCGATTATGTTTTTTGATCTTCTAGCCTCACACGTTGATAGAAGAGCTAGCAATAAATTGATACTAAACTTCCAATTTTATGTTGCTGTTGTTTTTAGCTGAAAATCGATTTTCTGGAAAGAAGAAATTCTAATTTAAATACGTTAATAAGAACGTTTTTCGTTTAGCATGCATTAAATATGTAGATCCTAATTTTATCAAAGTGTTGTAGTGTACTAATTAAAATCTAGTATTTATGCACATCTGTTTCTTTTTACCCAGTCGATTTTGAATTTACTGTTCATTACGGCCACGGTTAGACTAGTTAGGCAACGGTTAGACTAGGTGATCGGTTAAAAGTGATCTGTCACTTTTGAAAGCGTTGCACGTCTAACCAACCTAGATAATTAGCGATGTGACGATCACAAGGAAATCGAACGCGCACGATTTCTTCGTGATCGTCACATCGCTAATTATCTCAGGTGGTTAGACGTGAGATTCACTCAAAATGTGATAGATCACTTTTGAGCAAATCACTAGTCTAACCGTGGCCTACGACAAAAAACGTTGTTTTTATGACATTTATTTCACTTCAAGTTGTTATAATTGTTAATTAAGAAGAAAGATAAAGAGCAATTCCTTAGTTACCAACAAAGTTCAAACGTATTAAAAATATTTTAAGAGCATTCATATTTATAATTTAATAGATCTTGTAGTTTACTGAAAATTTCTGCTACCGCAAAATTTAAGAAATGCAAAAATGGTTGTAAAAAATACGAAGTTGATTCAATAAAGTGAAATTTTTTGAAAAAACTTGAAATTGGTTGCAAAAAGTCTACGTTTTTTACAATAAAATGAAAAATAGGAGAAAAAATCAAATAGTATTTTATAAAAGTGTAGATTTTGAATTATATTCTATTTAATAATTGCTTGATCAATTTTTTATAGTTTTTTTATTTTGAGCAATGTATTCGAGATTATTGAGCACAGCATTTTATCATATTTACTTCATTCCTTTGCCAGATGGAAATTGTGGAGAGGAAGGCATTAGGCTAGATGTGTATTAACTGATTTACTAGCAAGCTCATTTGATGCATTAAACCAAGTATATCTGTGCATAACTTATTATGTGTTCAAATACATCTGCCAAATTTCGATTGTTTCATCAATGCAATTGGCTTCAACAACACTGGTAGCATTTCTCAAAAGGTAAATTATCTCGGGTGGTTAGACGTGCAATTCTTTCAAATGTGACAGATCACTTTTGAGCCAATCACTAGTCTAACCGTGGCCTACTGAGTATAAATGAAGAAGTGATATTGAACGAATCTATACGATTGAATAATTGTGCAATGGTAAATTGCCTTAATTTATATTAAACGTATTCATATCAAAAATTATCAATAAATGTGTGAATGTATTTTAGATTATTTTTGGTAAGTTGACTGCTAGTCTAAGCTCTCCAAAATTTTGATCTTTATTATATTCATGTTCCCTCTGGTTTTAGTTTGTTCTCTTATGTTGTTTTGTTATTAATTTGTCTTTGCATGTGCTTTAAGTAATTTATTCAACCCAAAACTAGAATAGATTTGCCTCAATCCTACACATATACTGATTTTCAAAAACTTACTAATGCATTTGATATTCTTTATATGCAATTTTTACCGTAATTTTTACTATGACATTTGCTTTATACTTAATTTACGTAGTTAATGCGTGGGAGTTTACACAAATCTTGAATAATTTAAAAATATATATATATATATATATATATATATATAGGAATATATATATTACCAATATCGGAAAGTAATGAGAAAAACTATATACATACACACACTGCTTCTTTGTTAAGTGCAGTTGTGTTTTTATATAAACGAATCATGTGACAACACACTGACCCAATGAGATTTGAATATTAGGAAGTACTATTAAAGCACTATTACGATATATCACGCCATTTTTTTCTCATGTCCGAAATCATGTCTGAATTTGAAACATCAAGAGAAATCTTGCGCTTCTACGTATGCACGGAATTTGAATCAGGAACTGATATGCAGACACATTATTAGTAAATTGAAGACCGTGTGGAATGATGAATGTCCAGGAAATTCAAAATTAACAGATGGATCTCAGATTTTAAGAAGGAGAGACAGAATTCGTTTGAGGATGCTGCAAGAAGTGGTCGACCTTCTTTAATTACTGACGAGTTATTGCTGTTTGCTCAAGCAGTTATCGATGAAAATCCTAGCGTAACCATATCAAAAGTGGGTTATGCAACTAATACGAAATACCAAACGGCGAGAACAATACTAAAAGAACATTTGGGTCTAACAAAAGTTTGTTCGGTGTGGGTGCCATATTCTCTTTTAATGCAGAACAAACTTAATCGAATCAGTTGTTGTGAATCCTTTGGTGAGTTGTTTCTGGAATTCAGTACTTCTAAATTACTAAAACGCCTAGTAATAATCGATGAGACGTGTCTTGTATTTGCATCGGGTAAATCACGACAGGATTCCCGTTATTCGCATAAGCCTGGTACTCAAAGCGAACAAATTCCGAAAGTCTGCCTGACACCTGCAAAAACTATGGCAATCATTGCAATTACGGGGGATTAAAAATGTTGAGACAACTGCAAGACATGAAACAGTAGATAGCGATCGCTACATTAAATTTGTGGAATACTCTCTTCTTAAGTTCAGTAAGGAAAGATCTGAGAAGCGAGTGGGTCAATCTTCGTTAATTTGGCAACAAGATAATGCTCGACCTCATTCGGCTATCGAAACAATGATTTTTCGAGTCAAAGGGTATACGCCTTCATAAATAGTTTCCGCATTCTCCACACCTTAACCGATTTGACAACTGGGTAAACAAATCAATCAAAGATGGAAGGAAAGGCGTTGTATTCACTGATGATGTCGAAGTTGGTGAGTTCATTCGACGACATTAAAAATTGATTCCCTTGAGAGATATTCTGACGATTTAATTAAACTTTAATGTCATCGTGAGCAAGTTATTATATGTCATGGAGGTTTTTCTCATTACTTTCCGATATTGGTTATATATATATATATATATATATATATATATATATATATGAAATATGTATGTAGTAGCTGAAGTGATGCATAAAAACATTAATTTTAATTTCATATACAAATAGAATTCTAGTCAATTTTCAAATATAAAATGGAATTCATCTACGTTTAGGAACATGAGCAAACGTAAGGGAATGAGCATGGATGAAAAACTGCGAAGAATGACAGAACTTTTTATCCAATCAAGAGATTTTTTTCAATTAAAAGAGGTGGAAAAACGTGCTGTCAAGGAAAAAGGCCTTTCGGGAATGCAAGTAGGCATGGCATATACTTTTTAGTTACAAATATTAAACAAGAAAATTGTGGTTTTGTGTTGAACGAAGTTCGTAAGCTATAGAACTAGGTTCAAAATAATCATTTGCGCTTAATAAAAATATTAAATTATATTTATTTGTAGTCAAAGAAAGGTTTGGAAATGATGAAATCCTTTTGATTTAATTGGTTTTGTCACAATGGCTCATGCTTGGAATATTTATGTCTCCCCTTAGTTTGATTTATATTTATATATAACCTTTCACCTTGAGCTTCTCTAGGTTTGGTGTTTTTAATATTTCCATGTCCAGTGATGACTCAACCCAACTGTAGAATTTGATATTTTCATGACTCTTGAAAAAATATAATTCGATACGACTTTTTCGAAGTGATTTCAGAGATTGACCGCAAGTAAAGTATTGCTGTCATTCAATGATTTTGGTCTTAAATGAGATTTTTGTTAAAAACACATTAGTGAATTCATTTTATCATGAAAAAGTTAAAATTTTGCATTTCATTAATAAAAATGAGGAAAATTTCATCTCTAACGGAATCGAAAACAGAAAATTCGCAATGCAGCGAAAAAATTGTCATTAAGTTATTTTGTTTTGACTGTGATCAAAACCGTTTTGAAAAAAATGGTAAAAATAAGAGGTTTTCTGTAAATTTCTCTAAAAATCGTTTATTAATTACAATAATGATCAGTTGCGAACTAATCACCCTTCTATATCGTTGTATTGTATGTTGATTTTGGTATATATTCTATAGCTTTGTTCATTGTTACTAGTCAGCATCTTGCTTAAAGGTATAATGTTGACTTTTGCGAAAATATCTTCTTTAACTTTATACAGCCGTTTTAAAGAACAGACCGTTTTTCCACATTTACAAAGAATTTTCTTCAAGCCGATTATCAAATTTATAAATCTTTTAGTATGGGCTGGTCTATTGGGGAAAATACTTTGATAAAATGTTGAAAATTTCTATCAAAGCATAATCTTGTGGCTGGGGTTGTTGAAAAGGTTAACAAGTTTTCTTTGAAAATTTTGAATTTTTTAAAAAGTTTTAAATTCTCTTCATACCTACTGTGCATGTATTTATAAGATTTTGAATCCATGAATGCAAAAAATACTTTGATTTTCTTGATATGTGCCTTCCCATTGAGGAGTGCCTTGCGCAAACTCAGCGGTCGCAGATTAAGATCGAAAATAAAAGAAGAGACTGTCCTCTATCATGTGTCGCTTTCAGATTGAGCATAGTTCAATAATTTTTGAGCTATAAGCGTTTAAAATTTTTTTATAAGGTCATGAAAATTGCACAAAAATCCTCGGAATATAATTATTTTATTATTTAAGTCTTGGTTTTACACTAGAAACATTACTTATTTCAATTTTTGTACTAATGATTTCTGATGATTGGGATGTCTACCCCGCAGGAACTAAAACGCCGGCAGTTGTGATGTAACACACTGAAGTTAGCATTTCCTGGTTTTTGAAATCATTTTTAGCTTGAAAAATAATTGCTAAATATAGTTCCAATTTTACGGGGTTTTTATTCACAAACAGTAACCACCAACCAGCGCAAACTTCTTTTCTCAATGTGACATGCAAACAATTGTCATCCCATTGCATTCATGTATATATATATATATATATATATATTTCCCGCTTTTTGTTA
>CABFPE010000855.1:81095-99802 GCA_900660155.1 Hofstenia miamia | reverse complement strand
ATATATATATATATATATATTATCTCCCGCTAAATATTTTTTAAAAACCTCATCATGACCGCGTTTCCAAACATAAATCTTTGAAATTTTAAAGGGTAGTTTCTCCTTAATTTACCTACCCCCATGGTAAATATACTAAAATTCGAGTTAATACTGCAATGGCCAAAAATAGGTTTTTTGGGGGAAAAGTGCGATTCCCGCTAAATGCCTTAGAAATTTCGGACAGTTTCCCGCCAAATGTAAGGTTTTTGCATTTTCCATAACAAAAAGCGGGAAATATGTATATATATATATATATATATATATATATATTATAGGTTATAATTTTTCTAAGTTGGTTAATTCAATCAAACTCTAATACTTCGTGCGATGAATTTTCAATTTCGTATTCCGTAATTATATTGATATCTGCGTTGTTATTATCGTAGCATTTGTCAAATTCTCTACACACATAATTCCCCATTCTAAGGATGTATGTTTTTCTATGCAACTCCATTATACATGATACCTCTATGGTTTATCAAAGTGCGCGAAGAAACCAGCAAAAATTTATCTTGTAATGTCTTTCAGTCAAATTTATTATCACAAAGAAAAATAGTAGTATGCTGTCGTGCAAATTATTTGAATTGTTGCGCCCTCTATGGCAGTGTGCATTTAACTGCAAAATAATTCCCTGTTTTGTCAATTTTTTTCGCTAGTTATATGAATAGTTACATCGGGATTTAGGATTCTAATCAATGCACCTGTTTTTGTAAATTTATTCCTGTTCAAAATATAAGTCGTGGGTGTGGATTTTGTAGCATTTTTCAATTTGAAACAGTTACATCGATAGTTCGTTTAAAATTCTTCTTCTGATTGCAAAGTAGGTAATCCAATAACTGCTCCATACTCAGTGTTCGTGAGATTTTTTAGTATTTATTGCTTTTAAGAGTCTAACGCACTAGTGTTTTTTCTATTTGGCGTTACCCATCATTCATTCAAATGTATCTTCAATGATTGTATTTCATTTAAAGTTTTGAGCTGATTTTAGATGCAGCATTTATTTTTTCTAAACTAAGAGCTTTCTGGAAAAAATTTATTTAGAGTGGAATATTATAATGTTCCACATTTAAAACTAATAGTTTCCATAATTTAAAAAGAAAGAATATAGTTGAGAAATACTGCCCCAGTTTACTTGAATTTCTTATACCATCACTATTTAATTGACTTATTATATGGAGAAGTTGAATTTGTACCAATTTTCTTGTGGTGATCATGATGTACTTACGTGTACCATAGTAAGCATATCGTTCTTTCTTGAATTGTAGACGCTATCTCAACCTTTACTTATAAGATATTTGGATTTAACATCGATACGCATATAAAATTCGAAACTTAAAAAAAATGTTTTAAAGCAAATACCACTAGAATTGTCCAAATATTTAGAAAGTTATTCAAGTTATAAATGTGTAACATTGGGGTGTTCAACCATGTATTTCATTGGAAGACATTTTACTATGTTAGGAATGGCATTTGATGGGATGGATGTAATAAATTTTCTACTGTAGTTTTTCCATTTCTGTTATTCATTTCGAAACGAAGCATTGCTTTACCTTATGCATCCCTAAGCTCAATATGCATGCCAAATTCATTTTAATTTCATGTGTGCGTGGAATTACAAAATTTTATTTGATTTTCATTAAATTGCTATGTACCATTTTACTATTATTGTTTTTAATTGATGTGATATAAGCAATTAATATTAAACGTTATTTGTAGGTCAAAGACCTTGTTCAAGCTTTAGTTGACGATAATATTGTTACATGCGAAAAAATTGGAACTTCCAATTATTTTTGGGCTTTTTCAAGCGATTTAGCTAAGAATAAACGTCGAAAATTAGCAAATGTAAATTTGCAAGTCGAAGAAGCCACTCGTAAATTGCAATCTCTTAAAAAGGAATGGAACGCAAATAGTTTGTCTGAAAGTGAGCGATTATCCCGCATCGAGTTAAAGAGCAAAATCGATGACAAACTCAAAATTATCAAAAATTTGGAGCTCAAAGTTTCACAGCTGAAGTCGTATGATATAGATTACATTCATTCTGTTGAACGTGATATTGAGAAATACCGGGAGGATATAAATGTATGTACTGACAACGTCTTTCAAATATTAAAGTGGTGCTCGGAAAAGAATCCTGCGATTTCACAAAGGGATCTTTGTCAAGAAATTGGTATACCAGAAGACTTGGAGTACTTCGAATAACTATTTGGCATTGCTTACTTTGATGCTTTTTTATATGTTTTTTTGGTTTTTAATATTTCATTTTTCCTGTAACTTTTACATATTTTTTGAACGTTGTAGTTTCTCTATTTTTTATTATTTAATATTCTCTTGAGAACCTAACAATTTAAAAATAATACGAGCATTGATTTCAGCGGAATAATTTGTCTGAATACATGTCCGTATGTTGTTAAATTGCATGCATGTGAACCTGTGCTGGTCATAGTAATCCTGTTTTTGGACACAAAAACCTCAATTAATTTTCATTTCAAAATTCATATGCATTAAGTCTAGTGAAATATATGAATGAAATGCCAATTTTTTATGAAATTCCCACAGCGTGGCTTTTTGAGGTTTATATACATTTCTTTTTCCTGGTTATTTCCTTACTTACAAAAGCTTATTGGTTATCGCCTTGTTACTCATTTAGTTTATGCAATGTATGATTTTCAATATATTAGTTCTTTTATTGTGCACCGAATCCAAGTTGTAGCAGTACTATGATTTAATTTCGACTAATTTTTTTTAATAACTAAAGATTTACCATCCATTGTAATTTAAGATTAGATGTCGCTGGTTCCGCGACAGAAATCTGCACGAGGTCATAAAAACAGTCGCATCACTAACCGACCTGGATGGGATAGCACTGTAACAGACTTAAGTGTACATCGACCATCTCAACAAGAGCTTGAACGACGGCATCTTATACATCAACCTTCGAAAATTGATCTCGTGCGAGAAGAGTTATGTTTGAAACGTCTAGAAAAAGCACTTCAAGTAAGTTGTTTTATTTTTATCAGTGTTTTCTTCCTGTGCTTTAATATAACAATCTTAAAATAATTACGAAAATTGGTCTGGTTGTAGACCCAATTAACAGCACTGGGTGATATATAGTTCTAAGCTAATTAGCTAGAAGTCAGGGTTGTGACCGGGCCTGATCAGATTATCCTTTTACAATGCAAATATTTAAGTTTTCACTAAAACATCAATTGGTCTAATAGAAATTAAAAATTTTGCACAAGACGTAATGTGGGGTGATACGCGGTCCAACTTGTATGTCAAACTTAATTCCTCTGTAAACAACCAATTGCACGTTGGAAGAGCGTTGACGTGATACACCATCGAACTTGGGAGTCTCATTTTTATAGGTTTATGTAAAAATTGCATATTTATTTATGTACAAAAATAGAGAAAGCTTGCGTTATTCGCTCTAGCAATTGATAACTGAAAAAAGACAAAAACGCTTGTTTGTAAAATTATGGAAGACAGGCTGGACCGGTCAATATTCACGCTTACATCCATTGATTGTGATTTTTTCATGATGTGGCAAGAGAATTAATAACTTCCTTGTTTAAAAAGAAAGATACAGGTGATGCGTAATTGTATTAGAATATAACAGCAACTTAAGATTTCTCGCAACAATCGTGTATTCCGTGATATTAAATGATACAGTACCATGATTTAACGTCTTTGCTATTGGGAAATTATTATTATTATTCAAAATTTATCTTCAGATAATCTGATAATTTCCTTGTAAACAACATAAAATAATTTGCCTTCACTCTCCACACTTCTTTATGTATTGTCATAGATGGCTATAATGTAGATCATATCGTTATGCTCTCATTAAATATAGCATTCAGTCGTTCTCTTACGCCAAAAATTCTATTATTAATGGCTTTATGTTGCTTATTTCTTAAAATCTAAGCTGAAAAAAATAAGAAGCTAAACAGTCGTTTTTAAAATAATATTACAAAATTTTGCAATTTTGTTGTAAGCGAATTTTGTAACGTGTTATGAAAGGAATCGATTTTTATAGTATGTATGAATGAATTAACGAATTGATTTTAAATAATATAATTGACATAACCAATAAATTGGGGCTCAACTTTTTGTAGGGTCCCGGTCGGGTGAAAGGTTTTCCTTTAATCGAGTCATGTCGGGTAACTCAATAACGTAGACATTAGCTACTGACTAAATGTATATGTTTTAAGGCTACATTGAACAATTGAACAACGTGATACATGTAAATCTTTTTATAGCATGACAATGCCTATTATATCATTTAATTTTCCGGTTCCTGACTAACTAGTTATGTGAAAAAATACATATATTTTTGTTTGTTTGGGTTATTTTAAAACCTAATTTCAATTAAAATTAATCTAGACTGCCTTGAGCACTATCTTGCACTTCATAAACGACATTTTTTCAGATTTTAGTCTGCTTCGTCAAACTTCTTGTCATATTAAGAGATCGATGTCTGTTTGGAGAGCAGGCTACATTCATAAATGATTCAGGTGTCGATCTGGATATATTTGATTTCTTACTATTCTATTATATTCTACCATTTGATTAAATTCATTGCTAGTTTTGGTTTTTTAATTGGTTTCAGCCATATTAAATATTTTTGAATTGAGTAATTCCTTTTACGGGCCCAAACGGGTAATTCAGGTCCAGTCGGGTCAGATTTAGGAAGATGGTTCGAATGCTAAAAGTTTCCACCCCTGAACACAGATTAAATCGGTAAATCAAACTTCATATGCCTCCTCACGCATACGGGTGTCTCTATTTTGTAAGAAGAGGTCTTCACAAACAAGGGCAACTAATTATAAAGTTCCTTAAATTCAACAATTAGAGTTTTACCCAATCTTTCAGGTAAATAGTTAATTGATTTTATTAAATTGTGTGATAGAAAGTGTGTCACACTTGTTTGAAATATTGATACCGTAGAATTCGTACTCTATGGGTGATACACTGACAAACATAATTACCCCGCATACAAGATGAACGAAAAAATCCGCAGGGATGATACATTTTCAAACGTTTGCTGAACAGTTATGTATTTAATGTTTTTTAGTACTAAACAATCCAACTTTCGAAAAGTGTCTCTCATTACCTGCATTTGTACAGCAAATAACTCCCTGGCAGCTTTCGTCAAACACAGAAACTCAGTGGATTATCTATAATATTCTCAATTAGATGATCTCATTTAGCTTATTGCAAGTATTTTAATCTAGGCTATGTATTATTTAATTTTACGTTTGCAAGGCCGATTAACCATATTCAGAGGCTGGTAAGACTATCCACCACTCTCATATTTTATTCATATCTCCCGGAAAAATTAATGTTTTCGCGAAATTTACTAACTTTTTATATTTATACATGAACAACATTTCTGCCACATTTTGGGGGTGCTGATGTGTACTCCCCAAAAATAAAAGAATTCTTTCAGAGCTACCTGACGGAAATAATAAATCTACCTACTAGAAATAGCTGCAATTTTCTTGGAGGTAGCTACGCTAAGATAATATGGATGGGTAGTTTTATCCATCCCTAAATAGGTGATCCAGCGAGCCCTTACCCGAATAATGTTAATTTGCTATAAGTTTTTTGTTATATTCGATAATGTTTTCGCAAATAATGCACGAGTTCAGTTATGTCAAAGCCCGGCCACAGCTCTGGAACCTAAAACCTCGATGGATTTAAAGAATCCTTAAAATGATAGCTTGACTGGAAATATTAGACCATAATAATTTTCTTTATTTTCTTTATCTTCTTCACAATTGGTGTTGATTTTAAACAAATTTTGTGATACTAAAATTTAGGAAATTCGTGGGGAATCTTATTTAAGAATAAAGAATCTCGATTAGGACACTCTTGTTGAGTATATTGTATTTCACATTTAAACTAGTAAATACTAACGAGTAAGTATTTCATATTCACAAGTAAGAAGTATTTACTAGCCTATTAATTACTTCAACATCAAGTAAATACGACATAGTAAATTCTTAAAAAATGAATTCTAATATTTTTTTGCTCAGTCTATAATTCATTATCAATAATATAGGTTATATATGGGTAAATACTAAGAGAACAAAAAAATTCGATATTCTGGTGTTCTGATATCATAATGGTCGTTGACACTAGTACCACAAATAAATTTTAAAATATAACTTCCAATAACAGGATGACGCTAAAATTTGGCAGAATGATAGCTAACTTATCGCTAAGTACAGAAATATTCATTATATATCCAATTTATATGTAATATATACATATACAAAAATTTAGGTGATAATTGATATTTTAAATATTTTGAAAAAAATATTAATTATCAGAATATTGAACACTTTCAGTTACTTTCGCACAGCAACAATGTTTGGTATAAAAATGGGTATTTGCAATAAATTTGGCTGTCGCTTATGTATAGTTGGCTGCAAAAAAATGAGACTAGAAAAAAGGCATATTACTTTTGAACTACTGAACGTAACAACTCAAGAAAGGTAAGATTTTAAAGATACATTAAAGGACTATAAGTAAAAAGCATCAAAGTCTAATTTGTTTTCCTCCTGCAGAAATAACTTCATTCAAACTAACTGAAACTGATTTCATTAAATTGGACTTCATTTCAGATGTCAAAATGTGTTGACTTTCTTGGATTTTTTCTTTTAAATCGGATATATTTTTCGGATTTTTCTTCTCAACGTCATTTTTCAATATCTGCCACACGTTTTCGATTGGAGAAAGATCAGCAGAACTTGGTGGCCATTGCAAAAACTGGATATTATTTTCAGAAAACCAATTTTTTGTCTTTGCTGACGTGTGCGGGGTTGCTCCGTCCTGTTGGAGTATCCATCCATCATCATATAAAGCATCAGCATAAGGCATAAATTCAGCTATAATTTGGCAATATCTTTGACTGTCGATTGTGGCTTTTCCGTCTAAAATTTTCAAATAAAACCCACGATAGGAAAGTGCTCCCCAAACCATAATTTTTTGGTCGAACTTTGGAACCGCTTTTGTTGGTCTTGGACATTTCTTTGACGACCACACTTGTACTTTGTTTCTGTGTAGTTGAAATACGCACTCATCAGTTATCCAAACATCTTCAAAAGTGTAGTCTTTCCAATCTTTCACGAAATTTAATCTTTTTTCTTGATGTTCTTTTGTAATCAGAAGTCGATTTTTTCTGCCAATTGTTGTAACTCCACTTTTTTTCAGTGTTCTCTGAACTGTGGTTTCATGCACAGAGATGTTGGCTTCAGTTTGAAGTCGGTTTGCAATTTTTTTCCCAGAAATATAGGGATTTTTGAGAGCAATTGCGACTGTTTTCTGAATGAATTTTCCAATAATTTTTCGAGGGCGTCCACTTCCTTTTCTTCTTTTGAGAGATTCTCCTTGTCGAATTTTTTTCAGCTTTCGAAAATAAGTTGATCGAGAAATTTGCGATGTCACAAAGGCGTTTTCAAGCTGTTCCAACGTTTCCATTCCGAAGAAATCAAGTAGAAACTTTGCAAAGCAAAACAATTTGTTTGGTAAGTGTTTTCAAATAATTACGAAGTACCAGTTTAATTAATTAAATTTTTTTTTCCCATTTTAAAGTTCACAAAATTCTCGTTGTCTTTTATTTTTATAGTTTTCCTCTAAAACGGCTCATTACGTTTCCACAAAGCGTGAAAAAATAGGTGTTCAGTCTCATTTTTTTTGCAGCCAACTATAGTTTTGAGTCCCAAGAATTCATAAAAGGAGTTAAAAGAATGTTTATCGTAGAACATTTCTTAAATAGCAAATTAGACAACTGTCGAGGTGACAGTAATAGCGATAGTAAACAAGTACAGCCGTTCTAATATTTAGAAATCGTAAATTATAAATTAGCAAGCCTTTTTGATTTCTATAATAATGTACATGTGTTTATCAAACCCACGGTGAGTATTTTCAGATTCTTTTGACACAAGTTTCATGTCAATTCGTTTCCACACTGTAAGAATTTATTTTCTTTATTAATGTTAAGGTTATTGTTTTCCAATAAGATATTTTAGAATCCTGCTGTACAGTCAGGTAAGATAAGTCGAAGTGCTGTTTTGAAGGAGATCTTGTACGGTGCTCGGAACCGGGAACGTTTAGAAGATGTGTTAGCTGACTCTGATCGCACAATGGCGCTAGTGAATGATTTATTTGGTGATCAAGCGGGTACTTATGAAGTAGAACCAAGAACCACAAGTCGACCTTCAAACAATATAAAGAGCTCGTCCAGCTCCAGCAGCGTTAATGATCAAGGTCTTCTTGTTTTGACAATCCCTTATATAATAACTCATTCGCCATTATCTAAATATAATTATTAATTTCTTCTATTATTCAATGCGGTTTTTTACAAATTCTATACTACTTTATTTTATGTTTATTGTCGATTTTTTTATTGCTTTTCTCTAGTAAATTCTAAAATGATTGCTTTCTGTGAATATTGTATTAGTAAAGTTTATTTTTTTAATTGAGTATGATATTCCTGTTTGATCAATCTGATCACTGATTTGGAAATTAATATAAGGTGATTAATGTGGCTAAAAAGAGTGTTTGTCAACCCATATTTGTGAAAATTATTTTCTTGAACCTACTTTCTTGCAATTCATTTTTTGCCAATCATTAATGAACTCCCTTAAAGACTGCAGATAATATATATGTACCACCTTAGAATAGCGTCATAGATGCATTGCAAAATTTATTGCTTGTTATAATCTTCTTAATGCAATAACATACATTTTTACTACTAAAGCAATACAGTTTTCTTATGAGCCCTAAAGGGTTAAATTGAATTTTTAAATAATTGAATAATAACCAATTACAAAATAGGGATTTACAAATACACAAAATCAAATCCAAATTCGAATCATGGTACTGTACATTAGTGGATCTAGAATATTTTGGCGGACTACGGAAATTTTTTAAACAAAAATAACACTTTGTGTGAAATACATAAATCACATCTCTCAGTTAAATTCTGAAGTTGTAAATCTCTCAGTTAAATTCTGAAGTTGTAAAATGAATAGCTAAAGTTTTTCATGTTTCAAAATCGTTTTTAAGAGTAACTATTAACAACAGATATTTTTGCTGTGAAAGTTTTTACGTAAGCCAATTTATATTTTGGATTGGAATTCGGATTCGGATTTGCAAATGCATTGACTGAATATTCACATTCGAATTCGAAGTATATCAAGTGAATTTGCAGGGTCCTAGTACAGAAACAAACGAAAGTCTACATAAAACATTTGTGAAACCTTTGAAACTATTTAAGGCATGTATGACATTTGTGTAATTTAATGACCTCGTAATAGTAAGCTTGACTTCATTGAGGTGAGCTCCCTTGTTTAATTTGTCAAACATTTGTTTATTTAAATGTGACACGGTGACTTTGTTAACCCTGAAGCCTTAAGTAAAAATTTACACTGCGGACCCGCCTAGAAATCCAATCCTGCGACCCGGTTGCAACTTTGTTAATTGCCTCAATCTTTTTAACGCAAAGATTCGACTTATATAGCAAAGTTAAAATTAATCATTTTCCGTTTTCTTAAAAACATATCCAAAGATATTTTTTGCAAATTTCCATGTGGTTACACCGTGGCTTTTTTAACGTTTTAGTGCATCTCAGTTATTCATATATTTCATGCATTATGCATACATAAAATTTAGTTGCGAACAAGGGCAAAATTGTAATGTTGACATCATTGTATATAGATTTACAGTGTGATTCAGTCTGATCCTAGCTCATCATATCTCTAAAAAGGATGTCCTACTGATTCCCAGATCTTATTGCAATCCAAGGTCTCTCAGTTCAATCGTATTTTTCGCATTACTTTTGTATAATAACGTTTTATGATACTAATTTTTTTTAGAACCTGACGTGTTTTCATCATCACATTTTGTTCCCGATTTGGATTTAGATCATTACAAAAAAGTTTTGGAACAGATTGACACTGAAACCACCGAAAAAAGAAACAAAAATCAACATTCATATGACCTCAATTCTACACCGAATATACAAAACCTAGAAGTGCATTCGCAAAAATGTGAGGATAGAAAAGAAGGCTCTCCTGAAAATTCAGTAATTCTTGAAGCAATACAAGACCTAAAAAATACTGTTCAAATTTTATCTTTAAATTCAAAACCACAAGAACCTCCTGTAAGTAGTAATCTATAAAAAGTATACATTTTATATCTATATATATATTGTTATCAAACAGATTTTTAACTCTGATTCAGTGGCCCGTGTTTGATTTCTAATTTATTTCATTCTGATAGCAACTATTGCTGTCCATGACTAATTTTTTGTACATTATTTGTATTTACCTATTACATTGGTTATATATTTCTATGGCACATGATATCTTTCATGCCATAGCCTATTGTCTGTTTATCTACAATGTTCTGCATATAAAAATATAAATGAAATTTATTCTTGTTATTAATGTTCTTCTTCAGTTCAAATTCTAATCAATATCATTTTGTTAAAGAAGTTTTAACGTGATTTTTATCTGCTCACATTTTTTCTGGACTAAAAAAATTATTTCTCTCAATTTACCATTAGTGTTAAATTTTGAAAATGTAAATATGTAAAATATATTTTCAATTAAAAAATATCGCTAATTTTCACCACAGATGTGTCATAATGCGTAGCTTATCATTTATTCTAACTGACAAAGAAACTTTATCATATATACGAAAATTCTTATAACCTTTTTCACAAAAACTATGTATCCTTCATAAATTCGCGAAAACTATGCACATTTTTTACAAACGTTGGAATTTTATTAGTCACTCTTGCTAAACACATGCTAACTTTTATAGATAGACTATATTGATGTTGCGCAATTCTATTTTATAGGTTTAATTTCGCTAGCGAGTCCTTAATTTCCGAACCAATATCCATAAATTCTACCGTTCTTGTAAACGTTGTATGTATATAGCTTGATGGTGGGAAATTGATTCATTATATTATTGAATTTTATATTTTTCTGTGAAGCTGTATTTGCAGTATATTAAACGATAATTATATAAAATATTTATGAAAAATTTCTAAAAATTGAAAGTTTAGGTGATGAAAAAGTCGCAAGAACTTCTTATGATTAGCTTGCAACAAAAATTGGAAGAACAGGAGATAGTGGTAAGGGCTCTGAATCAGGATTTGACTGTTTTTCAAGAACGGCTTTATCAAATTGTAAACGCATTTGCTGCTTATCGCACAGACACAGACAGGAAATTGGCTCAGATGGCGCAAGTTCAGCAGCATATTTTGTCCGCATTTCAGACTAATCTCTCCGTTCCTACGCAAAGTGTGTGATTTCTTAAGTGTTTTACCTACTTATATCTTAGCTATATATTTTAACTATAAATTTCGAGCTTTTGTTAGATAGGCCAAAGTGTTGAGTTCTAAGCTGCCGCATTAATAACTCGACAACAATCATTATATTATATCCATCTTGAATTCTCACAAATGTATCTTAAAGATCCCCAATATAGGAGATTTTGGTCTGCTTCTTCACATATTTGAGTATCGGCCTCATCTTGTACATATTTTTGGAGAAAAAGTAGGGTGTCCGCTCTGTACTATGGTAAATTATTTCAAGTGTCCGCTCTGTACACCAAATTCGAATTTTCCATATTACAGTGCACACCGAAAATTTAAGTATTATTATTTTAATGTTTATTAAACTAAATATTTTACAAGGATTGAAATGAAATTATAAATTAGCACCATAAAAATTTTGCAGCAATATTTTAAAATTATAAATAAATTAATGAAATAAAAAGTAGATATAAATATCTGTTAGCAAGAAGGCATAAATTGATTTTTTCTGGAGCTTGATAAGTGTCTTTCAAGATGAAAGTGACCAGAACGAGGAAGACGGTCAGGCATTAAATTATTGAGATGATGGGATTTTGAGATCATTTCATTGAAGCTTCATTGCTCAGTGAATTCTTCTATATTTTATAATAATTTGTGGTGATTCTCTACAACCCGCCATGATTTTAAAAACACGATTAATTATTTTCTGGAGTTTACGGTGAAGAGAGACAGGGAGCACCACATAAAGTTGAAGTCCATAGTCAATTATATTATTGATATAACTAGAGATGAAAAAACAGTATATAAAAAGTTGCTATTTGTGTAATTTTTGAGTTGTCTAAGGTAAAATACATTACGCTACGCTTTTTTACATACTTCCACAACGTCATCATTCCATTTAAGCTTCTAGGTTAACGTAACTCCTAGAAGCTTTTTACTCAGAACAATGGGAATTGATGAGCGCAGATCAATTTCGCAATTTCTAAATAGCATTTGCCATGATTTGTTAAAGTTCACCTTAAGCATGTTCTAATTTTCCCTTTTGTTCAAAGCACGAAAAACGAAACTGTTGAATTAAAGGTAGAAATATTTAGCAGCCCTTTCATTCATGGCTATGCCAAATGACAACGCTTGCTTTATTAGATACATACTCAACAAACAATTTCTTCTAAAATCAAATGTTAACAAATCTTTTGAATGATGGTATTTTGTTTAATTGATTATTTTCATGACGAGATTCAAATTAGCATTTGCTTTTAGTACATGAATTTTGGAAAAATAGAATGCAAGTTTTACATTGATTTTTTTTATAGTAATCTAGTGTTTATTGTAAAAATATAATGATCGGATCAAAATCCACACTGTAATATAGTGAGCCGATGTGTATTCATTGATCCAATACATCATTGTGAACATTACTATGCTAAATCTAAAATTTAAGCATCATGTTATATATTCATCTTAACTTCTTAATGGCAATAAGTCAATATGAAGACATTAGAATTTGATGTGTGAAAATTATTCTATAAAGTTCAGTCAGACTTCATAATCTTGCCATAAGGCAACAATCAATAAATATAACAAAAGAAGGTCAAATCGCCTATTTTTTAGTCATTTCTTTTAGTCGCATATGTAAATATCTACATTTCAAAACTGAAACATTTTTATTTGCCCTATCTCAGCCCAACAGCACCTCTCATAAAATCAATCCTACTCATCACCAATCAGAAAATTATAGCTTATATATGGCTGAATACAAAAAGAACCAAAAAAATGATATTGTAGTGCTTGGGTGGCATAAGGGGTGCTAACGTCACGAAGTCGATCCTAGTACAAAAATTTTATGTTTACATAGTAAATTAGTTTTTGAAACTAAATAAATATATCTCAACAATAATAATAAAATTAATACTACGTTTAATGATCCGTTTTCCTAATATATTTTTGGAAAAGTAAATAAGAGGTGCCAAATATTCTATCAAATTAGAGATATAGCATTGTTTGTCTAGGGTTGGATGGAGGGGGGGTCTCCCTGCTGAGATAGGGTTGAGATAATAAGTAATATATTAATGGGACAATATTCGATTGAAAGTCCGGATTATATCTACATAATTAATTCATTTTTTGAATTGCGTGTTGCAGAAATTTTTTTAAATATATTATAGTTCGCGCTTATACTCAATTTATTTCCTTTTTAATGTAGTAGCGATTGTTTTTTAGTGTAAAAAGTTTGTTAGAACTTACGTTATTTCTGTGTTCAATATAAAAATACTATAGCAGTGTCATTTTATTTGAAAATTATAAGCGGAAATATTGAATAAACGTTTCATTTTAATCACAGAAATTTACATGATATAGGACTTACACAATAGTGCACACAAATAAGCTTAAATGCAATAAATTCTATACATTTTATAAACAATGTTAAACTGCAAAATTACATTTTGAAACTTTGCGTTTGTATATGATATTTCTAAAACTCATTAGGTTTTTTAATTTCACAATATAAATTTCATTAAAAATTTTTAGCAAGCTCTATATTGGTATAGCAAACGAAAAATTGAAGATATTTTTTTGGCAAGGATCGTAAAAACTGAACGAATTTGCATTAATTTAAATGGGCTGGTTCTTGTTCGGACTGATTCGGTCCAAGGTTTCCTGGCCTAAATTTTCCGCCCAGTAATGCAATGTGTCTTATTACATCTTTAACCAGTGTCGATATATTTCTACAAAAAGTATTGTGCTGAGAGGAATTAGTTACGTTTTTTACCCTAACGTTCATATATGAACTATCAAGAGATATGTGGGCATAGACTGCCTTGAGCACTATCTTGCACTTCATAAACCACATTTTTCAGATTTTAGTCTGAATAATTAAACCACTCTGTTATTCAGCATCATAATGCAAGCATAATAAAGCGCTTTATATAATAATTGATAAAACATCATCTTCTTTTCCTTAAATTCAAGTTTCTGCAGTTCTACTGACATGACTTATGCACTGTTATAATATAATGTGTGAATCGAAAATCGATGATTTGTTTACATTTGATAAAAGTCTGAATTCGTAAATCTATACATGCATAACATAAGTTTGAAAACAGCATATTGATAAATGAAATTGGCTTAATCTATTAGAGGATTGTAATATAACAATCTTCTCATAACAACAATATGATATTATTTTCAGTATTACCAGTAACTTATTTGCCATAAGATGTTAAAAATAATATATATTTTAACTGTTGATATTCATTTTTTTAATGCTGCAATCGTGAAATACTGCTTGGAATCGTTCTTAAATATGTGTTAATTTAGTTTAAACAATGAAACATGTAAGTTATATGTTTTGCATGGGTTTGGTGCCTGATTTCATAGATATCAAGTGTGCTTGAGTTTTTATTTCTTCTGCAACATGTTATAAATCTGCTTCAAGTTTTTGTGGAATAAAATTGTTGTTTTCAATGATATTAAAAAATCCAACGTGCATAACTAATTTATCACTCGTTTTGAAATATAATATTCACTTTAATGCAAAAGATTTTTCACAAATAAATTTATTTTTAGTTTGACAACCCATTTCGCATGTGTAAATTTGAACTTCGCAGTATTTTTTAAATATAATTTTGATTCACAATGTTTTTTTGCATGAGTTGCTGCCATTTCGTGATCGAAAATCCATTTGATTTTTGAAATACCAAAAGTAATGTGCTCCATATTTACAATATCACTTTGAAATTCTGTATTTCATTTTAATTTAGATGATTTACCAAAATATCATGTAGAGACAGAAATCGGTAATGGAGCAGTTCATTCTCTAGATATTCGTGCATCTCCTAGAGTTTCACTCAAAAACCAAGTGCCGGTCAATCTTCCACAAAGGGGTTTTCAATCAGAATTTAATAATCAAGATACTACCCCAGTTTCGTGTCCCCACGAAATGAAAATTTCGTCTTCTTCTAATTCCATAAACGCATTGAAGCAAGCAAATCTTCAAATCCAGGAGGCTTATGGGTGAATGATGTTTTTTAAATTTTTTTTAGTTGTATGACTTTTTAAGTCTATACATCTTAGAAGTATCACATGCTTCATCAATAATCTCCACAAAATTGAATTTATGTGGCATTTCCAAAAATGCCACCTTTTTAGAAAATTTATTCTACCTTATAATGAAATGTTTTCCGCATGAAAGAAACCAGTAATTATGGTATTTCTAGTATTGTATTGATGTATAGTGTGTAGTAATCTGATGCTTTAATTTAGTTGCTAGTGTTTAGGCAGAAAAGAGCCAATTCTTTACAACCATCCAATCATTCCCGCTTAGTACCTGGTGTGCAGCAAAATGCGTTTTTTCATCCTCCTGATAATCAAACTTTAAGCTCCAATATTGAACCCAATGAAATGCATAGTTCATTTCTCAACAATTCATTTCAAGGTGAACAGAACAACAGTTTTTAATCTTTAGATTAGATCTTCGATGTAGTGTTAATTACATGTTTTAGATCGTTGTATACATTTTAATGATTTTGTCGTTTGTGAATAAATTATCTTAGTCAAAAATGGTTGCTACCATCTTAGTTTTATGTCATGAAAGTGTCAAGAAACTATTAATTTTTTATCAATGTATTGTATGCATTTAAACATCGCTTTCCCCTTTAATCGATGATTTTGGAAACATTGATTTCAAGAAATGCATCCTATGAGATTAATTAATATTACCACATTCATAATTTTATACGATATTGAAATGTCATAAATATAATATAATGTATTACAAACTATAATCTATTTCTTCGTGTTCAGAAACGTTTGCAGGGCACTGTCATCTAATGTGATTAAATATCAAATCATTCTCATTTCTAACTTCCAAATAGGCAATCAAGTAAATCAAGACTATCAATTTCTTAAGTAAAGACTTTAACGTAATTTATTCAATGAGATCCAGAAGATTTTTAGGTTGTTGTTATCATATATTAATATTGGATTTTGTAAATATTTATGCTGCTTGTTAGTTTCTGATCAATTACTTGGTATCATTTGCGTTTGAGGAAATTTCAGAGTCAAAAGACTCTCTATATTTACAAAATTACAAATTTTTTTAATTTAACATGTGTTCTGATTAATTATGAAGGCTTCTTTATAGAATATCAGGGCATTAATTTTGACTACACATCACCTCAATTTATTTACGTTTTATAACTAGTCGTAACGTTATTAAGGCAATCAAAAAACTAAAAATTTAATAAAATAGCGGCTTTTGAATATATCAAATGTGTTTGCTAAGTAACAAAGCGAATTTCTTCACTTAACCTAAATTTTAGCTAATGAATTTATTAAATTGAATATTATTCATTTATAATCGTCAGGTTGGAAGAACAGCAACAGATTTAGGAAATTATTTTAAGGAGTGAAACACTTGAATCTTTGAAAAGCTTGGGCTTTAATTTTTATGTTGTATTCTTTTTATTGATACTTTTACGCTATAGTGTTTTGAAAGCATTGTATTAGTAATCTTATTTGATTCGGGCTGTGCATCAGTGTGAATATTTTAGAATAAAAAACCTTTATTCAGAAATTGTATTAATAATAATATGTTAATATATTATAATATACTAACCCTAGCCCCGAGTTACTTTATTCAGTATCAATCTCTATGTAAGATGTGTATAAGAGATCGTGAATTAAGTTCACTAAGTTTTCTCAATAATTACATTACAATCAATAAAAGGAATAAAACACTTTTTAGTTTCAATAATCGTCAAGATGCATTTTCCTTTAGATGTTAAATCGTATTGAATGAATTAACTATCGATATAAAATTATAAACACTTCAAGAAAAAAATAAAACAAATTTTATTGAATAAACAAAAATTATTGGGCATAGATAATAAACTCAATGCATGGTCGAATTATTTTTAAAACTGCCCTTTAATTACCGTATAATGCATATGTAAAGAGCTTTGTAACTATTTTTGTCATGTGTTAGTTTGTAGACTTTATATAAATATTAGCAATAAATATGCTTTAACTCTAATATATGAAGAAAATAACCGATTGCGGAAGAATTGTTTGTGGAAATGAGTGACTACATGAAGCACTTAGACTAATGAAATTTTTAAAATATTTCAGCACGTGTTTTAGGAAATAACTGAATTTTATGTATATTGCATTATTATAGAAAAAAAATTGACATCAACTATTTTCTAATTAAGCTTAAACAACCCAACCATTTTTTACAATTTGTGTTGATTTTTATTAAAAAATTTTAAACACAATTTCCTAATGGGGTTTCCGGAAATTGTAGAATGTGAATGAAACGGTTGTTTGTTTGAGGTTAATTTTAACATTGGCAATTTAACTAGATGATGTGTTTCAATATATAAAGTAACAATTCAATGCTTAATCGAGGCCGGGCTTAGCCTGCGCTGGGCTTGGGTATAGTTAGATACATAAGTAAAATGAAAAATTAACAAATAATACGTCATTATACTGTGATATTATTTGTAATATAGCTGTTTTATTCTTTGCTCACATATACGATCTATTGGGCAATTATTTAGCTTGTAAAATATAATGTACTGTACAACTATAATGTTTTCTCGATAATATATTTTTATATATATAATAGCATAATATGGAGGCCCATAAAAATGGAAATAAAACATTTTCTATTTTTATTACAATTTAAGTTTCAAAAGTTTTTGACTAATTTGCATTTTTTGGCGAATCCCACAAATATAAGTAACATGTGATACAAAACAACTTTCACAAATTTGGTGGAATCCACAAAAATAATTTACAGACAAGATTAATTTGTTTACTATAGCAAACCAACTTCAAATTATAAAAATAATTTATAAAAAATTTAATTATTCTTACAAATCTTTCATTGCATGACGCTTCCTAAAAATATATATATTAATAATGCAAGAATTTGAATATAAGCTTGCAAAATTAAAACAGTATAAAATATTAAAACGTTGTTTCAAATTGAAGCATCCGGTAGAAAAATTTCTGTCACATTCTATTGTTTTGAGGAAAATTTCCAACAAATGTGAAAGAATGCTTGAAATCTAGTATACAAACCAGACTTGTCAACGAGCCGAGCTTGAGCACAGTATTTGATATAAAACGAGCCTATTTTAGCAAAGCAAGTTTATAGTTCTTCTTGTTAATTTAATCATGGAGATTTTTCTTATTTTTTGCAGTCAGTATGCCTTTCCTATTATCTTATTTAAGAAATGTTTATTAAATAATAGGAAGAGCTATGTAAAAAATTCTTTGAGCACAATATTTTTAAAAAAACACTGAGCTAAAATGAGCTTAATTC
>CABFPE010000855.1:16770-26816 GCA_900660155.1 Hofstenia miamia | reverse complement strand
CTACTGGGCGCCGCCATTGTGTCAATCTTTGTCTAAATCGAGCGATGACAAAACTGAGTTAGCGTCTTTTTTTAGTTCGTTTTGTATCGGAACAAAGGCAAATTCTAAGGGAAACTATTCCAAATTAAAGATAAAATGTTAAATTTTCATTTGGTAGTTACCTTTTCTTGATATTTACAATGACGACGTAGTCTAAATATAGTGTTTCGTCATCGCGATAGGACTCGCGATGCGGAGGGAATGGAATGTTAGGCCATCGCGACAGGCCTCGCGGCGCGTACGGTGGGAACGAATAGTTATCGCGATAGATATCGCGGTGCGTAGCCAAAGTGTTAATAAAAGCTCTAGAGATCTAAACAATAACAGCATATTTAATACTAACTTCTTAAAATATAATTTTCTTTACAGGAAACTAAAAAACTCTATTGTATATTTCAAAAATGAAAATCATTTCATAGATACATTTAACTGATCTGATTAAATATAAGTACAAGTGCGGAGAAGTCCTGAAGATAGTTTCTAACATTCTACTACCCTAAATAACTTTTTACACTGCTTCTTAAAAAAGTTGAATAGTGCATTGTAGCATATAATGTGTAAGGCAGTGCTTCTTTGGCATTATGCTAATTAAATGTGTGAGCTTGACAAGAGAAAGGCATTATATCCCCGTTTACACCAGCACGCTACGAGAAATTAATTTTCAAACTTAACTCTGATAGTGCAAACATTGTGCTGGGTCGATTTTGTTATTCATTATACCGTACTGGCTGCTAGTTCCTAATTGGTTGTTAATCACACTTAATTGCGCCATAGAAAAATGCGCCACTACATTTTACGCCTAGTGAATTTCCGCCAAAATAGCAAAAATAAAAAATGTAACAATATATTCAAATATATTGTGACTGTAAGTATATATATTGTTCGTATACTATTATAGTATTACTATAAGATGGAGAAACATTTATAGAGAACATTTATAAAAAAACATTTATAAAGAAATGTTATAAGCGACTCCTTTCAAAAAGTCCAAGACAAGGGTGCCGCGAGAAACTTGTTAAAGGAAGGGCAAAAATTTATTTTGCTTATTTGATATTTTAGAAACTTGTTGAAAAAATATTTCATTTCAAATCAATTTCTTATTGAAGAAATTTAATCCTTTAATTGAAAGAGAACAAGGAGATGAGATCTTATTTTCTAAGCATTTGATTACCCGAGGTAATGTGCTAGAATCTGCTTTAATCTTCTATCCCATGCGTAAAAATATAAGAATATAGGCCTATGGTTTATTTTCTACCACTAAACTATTTTGAAATTAATATTTACCATATCAGTAAAAGGAAGCACTTTATATTTGATGTACTGCATTTCAAATAGAGCTGTGCGTTTACGGATTTAACCGCGGTTAACCGCGGGTACGGTTAAAAATTTTACAAGTTAGGGCGGTTACGGTTATAACCGAAAATGGCTAAGATTTTCTGATATCATTCTCTTCTGTCTGACAGAAATTTAACTAATTATATGGTAAATTTTAAAATAACACTATTATCACTATTATTTTCCAGATATTAATGAAAGTTTTAACCTGGTTTAAGGAATTAAAGATTTTTTAGAACGATCTAGAAAAAATATTTATTCAGCTAAAAATTACTTGCGTGTTTTATGTATTCTTAATAGTATATTCCACATGTATACATGTATATACATTAGAATTGAAAATGGGTAAATGTATTTCATGCAGTAAAAATATGTTCCAATACATTTAACGCGATGCTAAAAAGCATTTTAAATTTTTTAAGTCATGTGTTACTAAGAAATTCGGAATTTCAATTTGATAAAACTCTAATCAATACAATCAACTCACCATGGAGAGGGGCAGCTGCCCCCTCTTGCACCCCCACTCGCGGCGCCTATGGTCCAAGATATTGTCGCCGTTGATAAAGTGAAATATATTTTGTTCGTTTTGTCGGTCGGGGATTTGCAAACGCCTGAATTTTGTCGAGCATGATATCAATAGTTTGCCGTTCTTCCTGAATCTTATTAAAGAGTTTGAATATTGCAGGATGATGGCACCAGATGTAGTGTGCAAACGCTCGATGCCATCCTTCAACACTGTTGTTAGTTCGCGCATCCCCTTCCATCATGCGGTTATACACAGGCCATTTTCTGGTTCTCCGAGTCATCCACGTCTAAAGCGAACCACATAGTTGTCGTCAATGTAGTCCAACAAAAGATTGTAATGATTGTCTTCCAACGTTATACGCAGGGATTCAAAACCGAGTGGAATGTCATTAGCAGGCACAACTGCTAACGCAATTACCATCTTGCAATGCAATCGAAATTGTTCATCATCGACATATTTCGTTTTACACCCGAGTTCCACAATTTATCGAAGTACACATTGACCCAAATGGAAGAGACAATATCGAATTGAGCAGTTAGGGAATCTAGCTTGCACTATGCTTACAAAAGCGAGATTCATCGATATCAACGATGGGTTGTAGTTGAGGAACAAGTCCAGTGCACATTCCTCGACTTAGTTGGCAAAAGAGCAAAGATTAGGGACACAACTCTTCCATTGACTACTGCGTGGATGATGTATACCTGCGTAAATAACAATGGTGAAATCTTGAAAGTCCCGTCAACATGCCAATATTTGTTGGTTTGGAGAATCTCTTTCGAGCGGGAACTGCAAGACGATAATTCGTTCAGGGTCATTGCTTCAAGAGTCATGAAGTAAAAATTGTTCTCCGCGCAGTGTCTGTAAATTGATCAGGTACTTCGAGGTCAGCAAGAGTGTTGCGGTACATTATGCCTTTTTCGTTCATTTTGAATATTTTTAAATGTAGTAGAATAACTGAGCAATATCGCAGCTACTTCACTTGAAGCTCTACGTTGGCTTGCTTGTATGATTTGCCTAGGCGTCTCAGTTGCTGTTGAAGCTCGAGACTTTACACTAATGTGAATCTTACGTTAAAGCAGGTAAAGAATGAACGCCGTAAACAAAAGCGTAATAATTACGATACATAAAAGAATCATCGCCGCATTTTTCCATGTACTTTACTTAAGATGTAAACAAATAACTTGAACCGCGCTAATTCATGCACTCGCATTTCAGCAGTCCACAATCCCAATAAACAGCGTTGGTGCTTTGCAAGTGGAAACAAGGTTTTATGCTACACAAAGTCGTGTTGGTGTCACTAAATACTCGATTTCCACGAATTATATAAGGAAGTATTTGTGAAATTTCAACAATTAAATTGTTAATTAGAATAAATAAATATACTTATCTTATTATTTAGTTTAAAATTTTAATAATGCTACAATTTGTATTTGATTAGTGAATTTTGTTAATTTCATATCTTAAACATTAAACGGATAGTTAAATTTAAATGAACGCTACGATATGAAACAAAATATTATTATTATCTATGAGAATATATTAAATTTTACGATTAAACTTAAGGAAGTTAAATTTTAATATATTAGGAAAATATATTAGGGATTTGTCTGCTTTTATTCACATGCTGAAATTTTTGCCATTTTAATATGAACATTTTTGCGGAGCATTATATTTTTACAGATTTCTAAGTATTTAGCTATATATCATGTTATTTGTAAAATTCTTTACGAAGCGATTTTAAAATGATTTTTTTAACTAAACTTCCTTTTTAAGTTTTACAAGTTTATTTTTCGTTCTAGTTGTTAATTCTTTATTATTTAAAATTGGCCATAAACCTTTGTTGTGTTTTCATTATGGTTTACAGATTTCTTCATGAGCTTTGTCGTTTCCCAGTTGTTTTCTATTGTAGTTAATGGGAAGATATTGTAAACCTATTGTTACAAAACGAACTTTAAAGAATCGTTTTAAATTTAAGAGTGTGAATTTCGATTCATCAGATTTGTCTAGTACAGATACAAGTAGGTTTGGATGAATTCTCGGAAGAGTTACCCATTGCGTCAGATATTAGCAATGCAGTTGCAGACAAAATCTTCATCGTAAGTATTCTGTTGTTGAACCTAAGATAAAGCCTCTCTGTGAAAGATTAGCTACTTTGTGTATGAGGCATAATCTCACATTATCCTGTATTAATTATTTACTCAGCTTCTGATCCCCGAAGCATTTTGTGCTCCCTCCCAATACAAAATGCATTGATTCGTAAAATGGAATACACATATTTTAGAATATTTACACTTTGCAATTGCAAATTAAACTTTTTACTGTATAACGCAGTGTATACACAACATCAATTAATGACATGATTAAATCGTCGTCATGTTGCTTTAATCTTCTGTGATTGGCTGATTCGGATTTCGACAACATGAATGCTTGACGTGATGCGATTGACTGTCGCAAGTTGAAGTTTGAAAACTATTATATGATTGCAATATTCACTGTATTGATCAACCTAATGCGTTAAACAACTGACAATATTATTAGTATACTGTTTTAGCTATGTTTATTCCTATTATATTTTGTTAAATGATTAGGTTATAATGTTATTATGTTGTTGTGCATACACAACATCATGCAATAAAACTCTCTTTTCAGGAAAATGGCTCGTAGACTTCCGAGGACAGCTAAGTCGATAGCTCTTGAAGCAATTGGTACGTGTTTGATACCGGACGATAATGAAAGCTTTATTGATGATCTTGAAGAAGAATATCCTGAGTTTGAGGACGAAAATGGTACTTATCTTTGGCCATTATAAAGCCATTCAGTTTCAAGATTGGCGCGGACTCAGGAAAAACCTCAGTCTGATTGGAAATCATATGAAGTATGGATAATGAAATCACGCATCCGTAAGCATCTTTCAGAAACATTAAGTACTACTACCTCCGTTTCATAATAAGTGACCGAATTCACGATTTTGTCATAATTATTGGCAATTTCGCTTTGACGAGCGATTTGATTGGATAATAATGCTTACTATACCATTTACCAACCACGGACGTGTTGTTGTAGATGTACGATACTTGTGGACTGCAGTGTGGATCGTTGAAAAATAGGAATTTCAGGTGTGATAGCATTTCTCTCCGTTGTGTTCACAATTTGCATTTATAGAAGCTCAAACAATGGCTCCGATAAATCAACACGAAAAGAAACCAAACACAGCAAACGAAATTCGAACAGCTATTCTAGTTTTTTGTCACAACGACACAAAAAAGGTAGATTATGCCGTGGTGCCACACAAGAGGCAATGGCAAATTTTTGTGTATCTGGCGAAACTATTCGACGAATCTGGAGATGAGGAAGAGAAGGAGTGATAGATCCAACAAAATCTGTGGATGTAGCATCCAAAAAGAAAGGAAGGTGTGGCAGGAAAAAAATGGGATGCAGAAAAACCCAAAGAAGTTGAAAATATCCAGTTATGCGACAGACAAACATTGGATCGATTTGCCGTTTGTATTGGAATTCCAAAAACTTCTCTCTGGAGGCTCTTGCAGGATGGGAAACTAAAGCGACATTCCAGTGCCTTGAAGCCATTGCGCACTGAGAAAAACAAAATGGAGCAACTAGATTTTTGCTTATCCTTTTTCCAAAAGATGGTTTCTTCGATGACATGTACTCTTATGTGCATATTGACGAAAATGGTTTTACATTACACATGTAAACCAGAAGTACTATCTGCTTCCGGACGAAGAGCCTCCTGATCGATTTTGCAACAGTACGCGGTTTATAACAAAGGTGATGTTCATGGCAGCTGTTGCGCGACCAATGTATGATCCTAACAAGAAAGCACTTTTTGATGGAAAGATCGGCATATGACCGTTTGTGTACAAAGAACCTGCTCCGCGCAATAGCAAAAACCGTGTAAAAGGAAGGATAGTCACGAAGAACATTCAGTCTATCAACAAAGAAAAAACAAGAAAAATGATTATAGACGAAGTTATTCCAGCTATAAAGAAGAAATGGCCAGCAGGTTCAAGAAGAGGGAAAATCATTATTCAACAAGACAACGCGAAGCCCCATTGTACCATTAATGATGCGTTGATTGTTTCGGAGTGTCAAGAAAGATGGATGGGATACACAGTTTCGTTTTCAACCTCCAAACAGTCCAGACTTGTACGTGTTGGACCTTGGATACTTCAATTATATCCAAGCTTTACAGTTCCAAAATGCTCCAAAGACAATTGATGATTTAATTGGATGTGTGGAGAAATCTTNTTATTATTATTATTATTATTATTATTTTACGTAGATAAATTTCTACAAAAGTAATGAAATACGACATTTTTTATCCATTTGTACTCTATTTTTTCATATTGGTCACTTATTTCGAAATTTTTCGAAGAGTGGGATTGGTAACTTATTTTGAAACGGAAGTAGTATTATGTTTTTAGAATCTTACATGAAAGCTCGACAGCTAAAAGCCAAAGATGTGGACTCTTCTGACGTTGGTTCCACATCAGATGAACGAGCAGTAAAAAAACTTAAAATGAATACGGATTTCCATCCTGAAAGTAGTTTGAAGAGCTTTCAATTACTGCTCCAAGCAGTTCATCAACGTCAATTGCCACGTGTGAAACTACACCACAAGTTTCACAATATGATCGTCCCAATTGTAATTTTGACTTGTCTAGAAATGGTAATATACATTCTTATATAATTTAATTACACTTAGTATTTAGTTGATAGACTTCCATTCAAGGACTATGTCCGACAACAATTAGAACTGCTACAGCAGCAGGTAACCATTTTCTTGTATTGATATTGTTCATTTGTCATTAGAATTCAGAACTTCGAACAATTAATATTGTTCGTGCTATTACTAGCATTCGCAGCGAACAAGAACAGCAGCAAATTGATTTTCCGCTGAAATCATTGGAAGATCTATATGTAGCCTCGAATATTTTATCATCGAGGAAGCAGCAACATTTTATTGGTATAATAACAATGCCTAACAAAATTGAAGTTTAAAATTTCTAATAGAACGAAACCACGTTGCGCTAATTACAAAAAATCAAGTTTTTTTACTTTTTCTAGTGTTATTTTCTGTGTTTAGCCAAATTAGAATTAGATAGCCAGGTAAATTATTCATAAAATCAAGCCACAACTATTAGTTAATACTTTACCACCAATGACTATCTAATTCTGAAAGTCATTTGATAGATAGCTGCCAAGAAAATTTTGTTTAACATTGATATTGGAGACCTATGCTCGCAACTCACTCTGACTAGGAACAGATTTAAACCTCTCATTCTTCATTAGCTTGACAATATCGGGTCCAACGAGGATTCCTTCACTTAGTTTTGCATTTGACAATCGTGGAAATAGTTCGTGCAATACTTTTTTAGCTTCATTATTGTCTTTCAAAGTTTTGATAAAGTTTTTCACAATTCCAAGTAAAATATGCAGAGGCGGAAGCAATATACGCTCTTTTTGGAACAATGGCGTTTGCTTAACATTTTTTCACCAATGACAAATGCGTTTCTTAATGGCCAATCTGATCGAACATAGTGTTGGGATCGAGACCGGCTGTCGCTAAACACAAAAGCACTCATGTTTTAATAGCTTAGTTTGAGCCCAGTCACAAAAAGGCAATAATTTTTAAATCTCCAACATTTCATTAATATCTCTCGTAATGAATCAGATGCAACATAGATTTGATCACTTCATAGCTTTCTTTGCTGTCTCTAGAATAGGTCACTGGAACTGCAGGAAACTGATTGGCTGTATGAAGTAAGACTCCTTTCATGCTAGACTTTGAGCCATCAAGAAATAGCCACCAATCGGTCCTTATATCTGAGTTTATTCCAAAGGCCTGAAACAAATCGTTGATGTAAGAGTAATAAACCATTTTACACGTTTCATTGAAAGAAAAGTACGGAACATATTTTTCTTCGCGATGCATGTACACTGTAATTCGGGTATCTGGCTTTAGAACGCCATAAGTTTTAAGCATCCTGGACATGATGTATGGATCATCTTTAGAAAGATGCAGACTTTTAACGAGAGCATCAAGCTGTGACTGATCAATCGGTGTAGGTTCATTTGAAGATCCCGGCCATTTTGCATCACTTTCTGATCTAGAAGCACGCTCTACTGTCGAATGGCTTTTCCATTTCCAGAAAAGATTTGCTTGGTACAGGGATTTCATCCCAGTTTGCGAAAGGAAGAGGTCTGATAGAGGAAGCTAAGTTGGGATATTGAATGTTTTAGCTGTTTTTTTGCTGTATCCTGACATCTTCACTATACAAAAGTAGCAGTCATTTAAATGATCTGCTTGTTCACGCCATGACATTAATGTAGAAAATGGCAGTCTTTTCAATTTGCCTGCTTCCCATGAAGATAAGTTGGAATTGCAGCCTTTGCATAGAACATGAGGAGCGAAAGCTTTGTTCTGGTCTCCAAGAACAATTTTGAAATAGTCCAAATATCTTGGTAGTATCAGAGCTGAAATGCGGACATCGTCACTCCTGAAAATGAACTCTCCACATATATAGCAAAATTTATTTGGATCTGTAAGACACGATCGATGCGCCATTAATTCTCAAAAGTATCAGTGAAAGTAAAATAATGAGACAAAGGAGAAAGTTGTGGCGCTACGTGCTGAGTCATCTTTGCACTTTATCATCACAAGCGTCAAAGCTAACGATTTATTTATTTTGTTGTCTTTATTGAGCACATTTACGCGAGTGACACCAACACGTTAGCTGCAACTAAAATAAATTTAAAAAGCTGCAAGAAATTTTTGATGAAGTATTTATTTAAAAACACTAAATTACTTCATTCTCATAATGCTGATAAGTAACATGCGTCGACTGACCTAAATCTGATTAAATAAAAACATAAAATTAGAGATAGAGAAAAATCTAGACGTATGAGACTATGAAAAGTATACATTTTTAAAATCAGCACAATGAACTCTACCTAATTGGCATATTATATTTTATTAAAAATTTCAGTGTTGGGCAGTGTAATTCGAGATTTATATGTATTATATTATGGTTATAGAAAAATAGACTGATTTTGTGTGTTGGTCTCAGCATTTTAGAGATGACAACTCGCTGCTTGCAATTCGTCATGAATGATTGCTGGCGTCCATGTTAAATTGGTCTGGAACCAACGGGAAAAAAAGGTTTTTCCTCATCGAAAATATGCATTACTATTTGCCATGTGTTCTTTAAAATCATCATTTACAGTGACAGCACTTTGTTTTTAGTTCATATTCAACTAATATAGAAAAAATATATTTCATTCAGATTTTTATTTAATTGTTGCATATATGCTAGAAATAAGATTTATAGACATGCATAAAATCTGCAACTAATGGTAAATTGGAAGTTATCAGTATATAATTTTAAAATATTTTTTCCTTTAGATGATGTCGTTCAAGTACATGGAGTGAATACGGCATTAGTTGAAAATCGCATCAAAGAGTGGCTTAAGCATTCACCTTCTCGCATACAACGAAAATAACTTATAAAACTTTTCTTTTTACTGTGAATGTTATTAGTTAATAAAATTTTGCTTGTTCACTCGATGAAACCGTTTAAAAGTTTGTTGGTAATGAAAAATAATTAAATTTTTTTAAAGTTTTCCATCTTCAATATTAATATTATAAATTTCAAAAAACTATAAATATTACAAATTGATTAGCTTATATCTTGTCAAAATCAAAAGCTTGTTCAACAATGAATTTCTATGCATGACATTTGCTGGTTTTCATTACTACAGTACGCGACAGCAAGTTGTGAACAGGTACGAAAATATGCTTCTTTTAGTTCAGGAAGACAATAAGTTGATTTAGTAAACAATTGTCATATTGAAACCTTTTCAACTGAAAATAAACACATAATAGAATAGTCTAAAATTTCGTTGATTCACCCTTGTTTCGTAATAAATCTGCCACTCTCTCCGGCATATATATCACTAGTTTTTTACACATTTTTTTGCAGTTCTTCGTCTCCATTTCACACTGAGAGAAATGCGGTGATAATTTCTTTCTTGATAGATGGACAGTGGCTGCGAACATGACGTTTTATAATTGCCTAACGTTTTTGAATCCGGTTTATGTTCGGTGAAGAAGGGGGCCAAGGAAGGA
>CABFPE010000855.1:0-16652 GCA_900660155.1 Hofstenia miamia | reverse complement strand
GTGATCAAGAACTTTCCTGTTAACATGGCAAGAAGCATTGTCCTGCTGAAAAACTCCTTCACCGTTCGCAAACCAATCATGCAATTGCGGCAAAACTCTTCTGTCGATGATTTTCTCGATAAATTCATCACTTTTCAAATTTTCCTCAACAACATGCACGCGTCCCGTACCCTGGAATGAAAAACATGCCCAAATCATCACCTGCCCAGGATGCTTCACCGTCTTGACGATATGCTCCTGCGTTTGTTCGTGGCCATCAACAAGTCGCACAAAGGTAGGGCAATTGTCTTCTATCTTAATCAGCGTTTCGTCACTCCATATCACTTTTTTCCAATCTTCCACGCTCCATGAAACATGGTCCTTGGCCCATTGATGCCGTTTATTCATTTGCGTTGCGGTCAGCAACGGGCATTTTGTTGTCTTAACTGCACGACAGCCAGCCTCATTGAGTGTGCGCTGTACTGTGCGCAATGAGACGTCGTCTCCCCATCCGTCCATTTGAGATCGAACACCTGCTGCTTTGAGCCTTGGACTCTTGATCGAAATATCCCTGATCTGACGCAAATCTCTATCGTTAAACTTTTTGTTCGAGCCATCGCAATTGCTATAATGAAGATCAATGTTGCCAGTTGCTTCTTCTTGCGTTATAATCTTGTGCACCATTCCAACAGATACATTTCAATCACTTGCAATTTGTCTCATTGTCTTGAAAGTATTTTTGTGTAGAGCGATAATTTCAACTCGCTTGCGTTCTCTTTCATTGATAGTTGCCATATCAAAAAGCAAACAAACAATGGATCAAATGATTAATTTATTGATTTTTAAATGATGTCGTTGCTGTATAAAAAATCCGAGATGGTTATGGGGCTGTTCAATTCACGATGTCACTAACAATGTTTAGATAATGGGTCAAACCAATGTTTTTAGTGCGTGTTCATAACTTGCTGTCGCATACTGTAGACAAGCTACAACAAATAGTTAACGTATTGAATTCGCGTGTAAATCGTACAATTGGAATGACTACAAATTCTGTGAGAAAAAAGCACATACCATATTTGATTGGAAAATTAATGACATAGTCTCTGGTGATAATGTAAAAAAGTGGTAAAGCACAAAATTGGAAATGTTGCAAGAAACACAGCAAATAAGCAACCTAGGAAACAACGTAAAGAAATTTGTCAACATGGTAATGGAATATCTACCATCTGATAGAATAACAAAAACTATCAAAAGACGACGTGGTGTTAAACAATTTTTGGTCAATGCACAAAGTAGGAGTAAACGTGATAGTTTGAAACAAAAAATGCCTAGAATAAAAAAAACTGATATCTTTAAAAACTTAGTATAAATACACATGTTCGTTGGGAATTGTCATTACTTCAAGTACAGTCATGAGCACCTTCACACATTCGTGTTTGGATATCTTTGAACGAGATAAAGTTTTGGTAAACTTCAATGGTGGTAGCACGCAAAAATATTTCCCAATATCGGGGTTTAATGATCCAATGATTGAATTTAATTTTGGTTCAGAACAAAATAAATAGATTGATTTGCAAATTATACATTTGGCTATATCAGTCAAAATTTTACGCGGGAGTGATCTTATCTGGGAAGTTACTGATGCTACTAAACGGGATCGTGTTTGTCTAGTAAACAACCTCCTACATTCATTATTTAGTGATTATAATCTTTATGCTAATGGTGTTTTAATACAAACAGGTGATGCAGTTTATCACATATTTTAATGATGACAACAGAACTATTAAAGAGTGCAGCACAGGATACTCACGTTAAATTATTACATGCATTTTGTTTATCGCAGTTACATTATTTTTCATTTTTATTTATTAATTTTAACACAAATAACCGCTCTTTATTATCAAAAACTTTTAATGGTTGATTAAAAACATTAAATTTTGCACATAACCATTATCATGTTAGTTAATAGAGAAGAAAGTATAATATACATATATATTATCTCCTATATCAAATACTATTTCATGCAGCACCAATTTTATTTAAGATTAAATATGGCAGAGAATGAATGTCTTTTCTTGATAATTAATTAAAACTAAATCCACGATCCCATAAATTTATTTGCAGCAGTATTTCTTATTCTTGTTTTTTATAGAGCCGCCTCTAACATTTGGAACAATTTAGACAATGAGATTAGAGTAGAAAATAATTACAAAAATTTAGAAAAAAATTAAAAATTGTGCTTTTACAGCAACAAAACACAATTGGAAACACTAGCATGCTAAACACATTTACTGATTTTTTACACTGAACTCACCACATACATATACACATACATTTATTATTATTATATATTATATATTTAGTTTGTAATTTAATTGTATCTTTTAGCAAATAAATTGCTTTGACTCTTATCAAACATTTTTCTCGAAGACTATAACAAAAATTTGGAAATCCTAAGATATGGTAAATGTGCTTCCACTGTTATGGTGAACATTTGTAAATTACTTAGAATTCTTACAATTCTTAATGCTCAGCTATAGGTGATCTAAGACCTATATCAGCAACAGCCAACCTCTATTAATTTGTTTTATGTAAATAGGTTAATACCGGTGTGACCGAAGGATTAGAGATACGGTACGCCTCAATAAGACAGCTCCGAGTCGTGGCTTCCTCGAAAAAATTAAAGAGCAGACATTCTTCTATCTTATGGTGCTTTTAGATTTTTGAATAGCTTATTATAAGTGTTTAAAGTTTTTTTAAGAAAATTATAAAAAAATTTAAAATTTTCTGGGGAAGTTAAGGTCAATTTTGAACATTATTTTAGATATCTTTATTAGACACAAACACACACATTTATTATTACTATATATAGTGCATGTATATTTAGTTTTTAGTTCTAAAATTGTAGTTTTTAGCTATATATATTATTACTAAGAAATAGACAATGAGTGTTTCGCTATTAAGGGCTAAAGCAAATTTATTGTTAATATGTATATAAAGTCTACAAACTAACACATGACAAAAATACTTACAAAACTATTTACATAGGCATTATTAATTAAAGGGCAGTTTTAAAAATAATTCGACCATGCATTGAGTTGATTATCTATGTCCAATAATTTTTGTTTATTGAATCCAATTTGTTTGATTTTCATCTTGATGTGTATATAATTTTCCTCATATTTTATATCGATACTTAATTTATTCCATAAGATTGAACATCTGAAGGATGATAATTGTTACTAAAAAGTGTTTCATTCCTTTTATTGATTGTGATGTAATTATTGAGAAAACTTAATGAACTTAATTCATGAATAAATTTATGAATTATACATAGAGATTGATACTGAATAAAGTAACTCGGGGTCAAGATATTATATGATGATCTTAATTGCGCTATAGACTCATGCTATTCAATATAATTCAGTGCTCTAAATGACCAGTTAAAAATTTTTGCTAATGAAAGTTTTTGCGAGATTAAATTTTGAAAGAGAAATGCACAGTAATTAAATTGCTCAGTGCAAATGAATTAATTAGCTCTAAATGAAACGTGTTTCCTACATGCTGCAAATTGTACAAATATTTGACTCCAAATGCCATCTTTTTCAATTTTTCGGAAAGTAAATTATCTAATTTTAACTAATTGTCTATTAGTACACCAAGATAATTTATGCATGTACTTTGAATAATTTCAGTATCACAAACATTAATACTAACATTTTCAGTAAACTTTCTTTGTTCTTTGGATGAAAAAAGACAAATTGAGTTTTGTTAGAATTTATTTTTAGTTTATTACCATTACGATTGAAATATGTTGCGAAATTTTGAATATCTTTTGCCAAATGTCTGATTGCCTCAAAGGGATGTTTTGCTGTTCGTAATATGCAAGTATCATCAGCGTATTGATAAATATTTCGGTTTTCAAGGATTTTGAAACATCATTTACATATGATGCAAATAGAATGGGGCCTGGTACAGTTTCTTAGGGTACACCTAAATTTGTAATAGTAAATTTTGAAAAATTTTTCTCAATTTTTACTCGTTGCTTGCGATTGCTTAGAAAACTCATAATAAAACTTATCGCATTGAAACTAAAACCTTGTCTTAATTTTTCATTTAAAATATCGAAATTCATTGAGTTAAATACTTTACTTAAATCAAGTAAAGCTACCGATGTGAACAAATTTAGATTTTAATTTAATTTAATTTTGTCTGTGATTGATTAAATCGCATTGAGACGTGCTGAATTTAGGTCGAAATCTAAATTGATTACTTGATAAAATTTGATTGTCATTAATAGCAACTCTAGACGAAATGTTTTGATGTTTTCAAGAAATGCTAAGTGTTAAATATACTTTAATAGTTTTTTCTCAATTTTTTTAGAAAATTAATATTTTAATCCCCCATTAACATAAAATTATCGCTAATGCTTTGAGTGAATGTAATTTTGTTTTTAAGTTAGTGGAAAAATCAGCTCGTGAAAATTTTTTAGGGCAGGACGAAATGCTTTCATTTTGTATTATCCGGATTTATAATCTCAACCACAACCAACTTAAATTAAAGTGGTTAAGCCTCAATTCAGAGTTTTAAAATCGTTATTATTGATAGCGTCGGACCTCAATTTTGGCCTAAGTGTGTTAAAATTAGAATTAGAACATCGTTTTTTCTTTAAGTGAGCATAAATACATTTAACCTAATTTGTAAACCAAGCTTCGAAAACCCTCAGGACGAAAGTATCACCAATATTCTCTTCAAAATTTCGGAAAGAAGAGTGTTTAATAGACAAGTTCTTGAAGCTAATGTGATTGTACTTGGTTGAAATTTTTCAAAACATTCTGAAAAATCGTAAATCTATTTATTAAAAATTGGTCGCGTGTTAGATTCCAGCAATTTATAAAAAAGTGTTTATTACATAGCATAACAAAAACAAAGTTATATCACTCTTAAAAAATGGGACAACAATAAAGTTTTTACATCAAGAGTTAAGCCAAGCCACCCAAAGATTCGTCAAAAAATGAAAATTGATTCCGTTTTTTGAAACAAATATCTAAGAAATATTTCGCAAAGAGTTAGGTTATTTACTTGGATGCATTTAATATAAACTAATTAAAGCAAAATATAGGCTACATTCTAACTATACACATTTTTTATAAGAAACCAGTTTCTAAGAAACCTACATGCAGAATCTCGAAAAATTAGGAAACTTTTGGAACTACATTATATAACTATTTTTTAAATGAAAAACTTTTTTCATACACATTTGCATTTCTTTTTCCGTGCAAAAGCTGTAAGCCATCATCGTTTATCTAAAAGAAGTCATTGCATTGCAGAGAAAAAAATTAATCGTGTTGTGTTCATACATATGACTACTGTATAGTTAATATTTGTTAAGTTTTTGTGTTGTGTTCAAAATTAAGAAATTAAGAAATATTTAGAACTATATCACTCATTGGATGAAAATTTTTATCAAAAATAATTAGAAACTGAATAAAAAACTTTTGGAACTAAAAGCACCAAAAAGTTTACCAAAATTAAGAAACTTTTAGAATTAGCTCTTTCATCTAGTTTCTTATAAAAAAAAGTGTAATTGCGGATGTTTTCAATCCGAGCAGTGTACTTATTCCGATTAACGCGGCTGGAACATTGCGCTGAGAACAGTTAGTCAAACTAAATTATTAGGTCCTCATAAGACTCTCTGCAAAGATGCATGCTCTTTCAATAGGCTATCAAAGACACCTTCTCCAAAAAATAGGCCTAATTTAAGAAACAGCAAAGCAAGCACATGTAGGATGTTTAAAAAGTTGATTTTCATTAAAATACCAAAACTTTCTTTAATTTTCCATTACTAACAACAATATTACTTATGTCAGACATCAAGATTAATCGCGGCCCATTCAAAACTGATAATTGCGAATATTCAGAATTCTCAAATATAATTCAATCAATAAATTCATTTAAATATTTTCACATAGATATTCAGAATTCAGAACATTTCAATAAGAAATTCAGAAGTTATTCCATCAATTTCTGAACTAGAAATAAACTTTATTTTGACCATAACTGAAATTTGATTTATAAGTGAAAATTATAATTTGTCTTGGTCAATCGGTAGTTGACAAAAGGAGGAGTACCCAATATACTCAAACCAAAACTTACGAAAGCATAGTGGAAGATTCAAATTTGAAAGTCTTTGGGTTGAAATTCGAAACTCAAACGACAATTTTAATAAACAATTACTAAATAAGTATCTCTAATTGTCCAAATAAGACTTATACAAATAGTTTTTCGTGCAAATGAAAAATGAATTTTCTACTGCTCTGAGTTATAATACGAATATAATTATAATGGGAGAACTTAATGTAAACCTTCTAAACGATAAAGAAAAAAGTAAGCATAACTAGTCTCTTAATATTTTTAATATTTTGCTAACAAATAAAACAATTCATTCTAGAATTGCTGCTATTGGTCAAACAGTCATTTAATATTTCATGATATCCGAAAATATTTCGTCTTATAATCATTTCTGTTTTGATGTCCATACATAAATCATTGCCTAATAGTTACATTTTCGAATATGCTAAACGTGATAAACCCACTAAATCTTGGTAAAAATACGAGTAATTCAACAAATTGTCAAAAAAACTTCAACACTATCTAGGAAACCAAACAGCATGAAAGTCTGTTGTCCTAATAAATCAACGCCCCCACTCATTCTCCTTTCATTATGAAACTAAATATGAAATCAAATTCGAAACAAGATTTAAAAAATAAATCTGGTGGATAATCTATAATACCATCTTGGCTCTTTAAAACCACATGAATAACTAGCTGAACCAATATGTAACATCTTATTTGCATGTATAAAACATTCCTTTTTCCTAATGAATTAAAATTGGCAATTATTACACCCGATCCTGAAAGCAGTAAGAGGCTGGCAGACTCGTCCAAATGGGACACCCTGAGTTTCCCGTAACATCCTTTTACGAAAACCATATTGTTTTGGAGATGCTAATAAATTTGATTTAAAAATAGTTTGCTTATCAGCGAGATGATTGAAGTGGTTGTATAATTTAAGTAATCCTCGGTAGTAGTAAGATAGGGGCAGAAGCCTGATACAATTTGGCACCTTGAGGTTCTCGTAACACCTATTGCTATTTACCATGTGGATGTGCATTAATTCTATTGGACGCCATTTACTATCGAAATGTTTTTGACAAATTTGAATTGGGCAAATTAATTTTTTAACAAAGTTTTTATTTTTGAATTCTAGGATTTGAGCAAACTTATATATTTGATGACAAGAAATGTTCATTTTGACAAAATTAAGTTGAGCACAATAATTTGCAGACAAAGTTTTTAATTTTGCATTCTAGGATTTAGGCAATCTAATATATTTGATGACAAGTTTATGTCATGACATGTTCATTTAAACAATATTTTAAACATGCAACACTATGATTTAAAGAAAATAATTCATAGATACAATCCATGCACTTCTATTGTTTAGCCCGTCTATATAATTGCTGTTTTTATTTACGATAAAATATATAAATGATTACAATTTAAACAAATGCTGTTAAAAATTTGCAAAAAAACTCTTTAATTTAGAATTAAGTATATAAATGATTTGCAATTGAAACTAATGATGTTAAGAAGTTACAACAAAAAACGTTTTTATGCATGATGAAATATATTAATTATTACACTTTAAGTAAATACTGCAGAATTTACAACAAAAACCAAATCAACAAATGATATTAAAAATTTACAAAAAAATGTTTTTATTTCTAATAATTATATAAATGATTGCAATTTAACCAAATTATGTCACAAATTTAAAAAATAAAACGTTATTTTTTATGAGGAAGTATATAAAAGGTTATAATTTAAACAAGTGCGTTAAAAATGTACAACAAAAATTGATGTTTTTACTTGCAATGAAAATGTAAGCGATTAGAATTGAAGCAAATGCTTTAAAATGAACAACAAAAAAAATGAAGTAAGCATTTCATTTTAATTTCAACAACAGATGGCAAACTGACAACAATTCGTCAAAAAAATAAAATTGATTACTATTTAAAAAAAATCTATTTGTAAACTAACTAAGAATAATATCGCAAAAAACCGTTAATACCTTTTCTAAGAAAATCAAAACATGTGAAATGTTAGAGACTTATTTATGGAAAAGCTCACCACAACGTTTGAAATCTTTCAGTGTAGTTCTCTTTTTTCAGTAATGTGAAATTCCATTATGCTGTATATTCATATGGGCACAAAGTTGCAATTTTTCACAGACAAGGTCAACACTACATAATTTCTTATCTATATCTCAATCTCAATTATTATCACAACATGTTTCTTCCAATTTTTACACTTACGTAAATGATAGATGCTACAATCCTAAATATTAATAAAGTAAAGCGATAGAATGAAATAAATACTTCTTCAAGACGGTCTTCTCATTGAATTAGAGTATAAAGTATATATCTTCCAATATGCAAATAGTAAAATCTCATTTTAACTTAAGTTTCCTATTAAATGTTTCAAAATTGTAAAAAGATTGGTAATTTTTGAAATAAAATCTGAACTTGATAGAGATTCTATAAGGCATAGTATTTGAGAGAATGCGAATATATTTTGGATTTACAAACATTTCTCCACTATTATGAGACCCTAAGATATGTATTTTTACTAGGGATGTGATTTGCAACAATTTTTGCTCTGGTCCTGTCCTGTCTTGACTAAATAATGTCCTGTCTTGTTTTGTCAGGTCCTGTCCTGATTAATGGCAATTCAACAACTTAACCTATGTAATTGTTCTATAAAGAATAAAATCTAAGCTAGTTACATAAAGACCACACTAATGCATGATTGTATTGAATTGTAATATGTAAACAAAAGATCAATGTAAGCAATACAAAAACCAAAATCTAAATTATATAAATTAATCACTTATTTACACTCTTTTAGCCAGTCTCTCAAACAACATAACATGTTGGTGTTTTCATCAGCAAGGTGTGATCTATTTTTATGGATAATAAAACCAGCTGCTGAAAACACTGCCAAGCATTGTAGCTGAAATACGATCTTCATCTAATTCTTTTATTGTATTTCACATAGTGATCTCAGCTCAATGCAAATTGCAATGAGGAATATGTATTATAATAACTACATGTCTCACCTAATCGTATGCAGCCAATATTAAGGCTGACTAATGCCCATGTTCCACAGCTTTTGTCTAGCATTGATAAGCCTCCTTTGCAATAGCAGGCTCATAGACACATTCAAAGAGGGCTGCGTGTTGTCACGGTGCGAGCTTGCCTGGTTTACTGCTACTAACTGTTTCAGCTGCTAAAATAGTCTACAATTATACGCACTCCCAAGTTTCAGATATTAATTTAATAGCATGAACACTCCTATAAGCAATGCAATGTGCTGAAATGATGTTGATTTAGCGGTAAATATATTTCATCTACATGGTTAAATAGAATCCCCTGTCAATTTAACAGATCTATTATCAATATGCATAATTATAATTATAATAGAGAACAAGAAATAATCCCCAGTTTAAATTCCGTAAAATGTAGTGTCTTATCATATAGAAGGATGTATTAAATTTTCCTTTAATCAAAACAACGTTGAATTTAATTTAATAACGTGAAATTAATCTAAACAGTTTAAGTTTTTGACCGTGCAATAATTTGAGATTAAAGGGACGGGAGTGGCCATTGTGACTGCAAGTGGGTATTGCACCTTTAATAACTTTTTCGGTACATGTTTTATACACCTCATATGCTACAACTTTTAATGTTTCTCGGCAGCCACTAAAAACAGCATACAGAGTTCAGTAAGTGCAATACACAATTCTTTGTGTCGTGTTCTACCTAGAAGGCCGAAGCGCTCAATTTGACCGCTAATAACACGTTTTTCCGTTTATTTGTTAAAATTATAACGCTGTGTCTATTCATTTAAGTTGATGTAAAGAATTGCAGAAGACGGCTTTGCCGTACCGTGCCAATTCGCTCTCAGTTCTTACTTGAGTTGGGTGATTGGAAATAAAATCATATCTTTCCAAACGTTTTCGCTAACTTTAGAGCTATTATACAGAGCATTTTTGTTTGGCAGTTAATGTTAACTGCTCTTTAATTGTGTTAGAAAAAACTTTTGTTAAACTTTGACTACTGTTTTCGTTGATCAAGAGATTCAGGTAAATGCAAGGAATAGAATTTGAGAATAAGCGGTCAAAATGACCACAGCCGCACTTCTAGGTATAACGAAAATTCCGACTTTCTAGTGTTAAGGATTATAATTTGTCCTGTTTCAAAAAATTTCCTGTTTTGTTAGGTCCTGACCTGTTCTGTCCTGCTTTAGTCCTGTCCTGATATCCTGTCCTGTCTCAATACTAATTTTTACTACTTGATTTAGCTTCAGAGTTCGATGCATTGCTACTGGTTTCAATATATCTGACACTATTCCTTTTGCTATGGTTTCATTACTACATGTTTTAACATATTTGACAATTTTTTGTTTTCATGGCGTTTTTACTTTGTATACCCTCCCACTTTACGTTTTTTAGTATATACATCTTTTTCACCTTGTATGACTTTTCACTGCTCATGACGTATTTCCAAACTTATATAACTTTATTACTTTAAATGGCATTTCATCGTATTTCTATTTACTGGTTTTACTTACTGGGTGTGAAAACAGCAGTCAGCGTTTTCTACCATCATGAAAGGAGAAATCGACTTTATATTTTGTAAAAGCTCTAAATTTTGTATTTGGATGTATTTTCTTCATGATGCTTTCAGATAGATCTGTGATTAGAAATAATTCGCATTTAAAAAATTGATATTAAATGTGTATAAACTTTTTGAAATGTTATAATGATTCGTAATCACATGAAATAAAGTTAGTAGTATTAACTTATTAAGATGTAAAAATAGTTTACAATATTGAATAAATTCAACTGTCACCACTTCAATCGTCATAGGCATCAGAGTTGGAATTGGGCCAATTTTTTAGGCACAAGCCCGGCACAATTTAAAATACCAATTATTCGGCCCAAGCCCGGCCCAAATTAGTTTTCTTTTACGCAACTGATAATTTTTTCTACCTCATAGAGGCCCATAAGCACTACACTATGCATTTTAGCGCATAATTTGCCTAATGTGCTGACTAAAGTTTTTCAAAAATGCTAATTCAATTCTGTTGAAATTCAATTGCATTGTTAACCTTAATACAATAAACGAGTTATAAAGGGGCGCATGCCTGGACTTCAACCCTTCCTGAAGCAGATGTGCGCCCCTCTTGTAAATATTTGCACTTGCTACCAATACCAAATAGTAAAGAGTGTGAGTTTTCACACTCTATTGTTTTCATTCTATTGATTCAAATTTGTGCATAGATTACTCTTAAATTTCTTAGAATTTTTTACTTTTTGTTAGTTTCTTCTTAAATTTGTTAAACGCCTTCATCTTTCAAAATAATAAAATCTCAAATATCGAAGTGCACAATGTAAATAAGGTGCGCCTTTTCTTCTTATAAGTTAAAGTTATATCTTAATCTCTTGCTTAGACGTCTTTGGAATCATACAAAAATGTTGACGTGGATAGTATTGTAGCGCTAAGTGAGATAGACAGCGATTATTGGCATAATTATATCTAACAACGATTTATCAACATTTTCAATCTCCAGATATTTTAATATTAACTAGGCATGGCAAAACTTAACTGCCAATTTTTCACTCGACATTTATGAAATTAGCCTTTTGCATGTAAGCAAACCTTAAGAAAAGAGAACCACAACAGGATCATTTATATTTTGCTACTCTTCTATCCAAATATTTCTATATGAAAATGAAATTTGTGTTTATTTTAATGTGTATGGTTATTTTTACACATTCTTCAGAAACCTTAAACTTTTCTGTAATGTTTTACAACATAGTGTACTAGTGTAAAACCCAACTACAACAATGAGTTTCTAGTGGCATTATTAACAACAATAATTACTCTTATTGAATAATTCGAATTTAATAGCACCAGTGATTGTATATTTTTTTACCATTATTCGCAGCCTAATACAAAAACTATTATAACCTTTAGGAATAAAGAAAGCACTTCTGAATACATCATTATTATTAACATCAAACTAAAAGATTTGCTTTCTAATAAAAGTGGGACTTGGTCTGGGGCTCGTTACTTGCAAATATGTTAGAAATTTTCTGCTGTTCAAAATGACATGTAAACAACTGGAATTTCAGTAAAAAATTGACAAGTTTTTGCACGAATTTCATTTAAAAATTTTTTTTACTAGATTAATGTATGTAATGTTTTAAGGAAAACAATACCTTCCTGCATATATAAGAAATATATCCCTTAAAATAAGAGGTAATAAAAATAGATAATGTTTGTATTACTAAATTATTTAAGTGTATGCTAAACATACTCAGGTTGCGTGAATGCCAGAAGATAAAAAATATTGGTATTTTGAGTCATTATAATTATAATATTGTTTTTTGAAGTGATCATCTTTTAAGAATTACATCATGTTATAAGAAAAAGGCTTGCTGATTCAAGCTTTTATTCAATGAAACCAGAGGCAAGTAAATAAATAGTACGAAATAACTAATGTACATAAAGTGAACATAAATACTGGTAGTGTTAATATAATGTGCGCATATCAAAGCTCTTAGAATTACACAATTAAAAATGCTTTTCAAAAGCAAAAAACAGCTTCAAATTTTTCTCAATACATAAAAGTTTCAATAAATCACAGACGCCAATTCTAGAATCAAAAAATGCTCATTTTATGTTCAATTATAACACAATATAAATAAAATATATATATATATATATACCAGCCAACAATGAAGTTTNGTCTCTTACCTTCCCTTTCATTTATACTTTATTTTTTACTTTCTTTACCCCAGACTCAGTTCCAAGCTCTCAAAGCAACAACATGGTTTTATGAAAGGAAAGTCTATGGTAACTGTTATAAGAAAAAGGCTTGCTGATTCAAGCTTTTATTCAATGAAACCAGAGGCAAGTAAATAAATAGTACGAAATAACTAATGTACATAAAGTGAACATAAATACTGGTAGTGTTAATATAATGTGCGCATAACAACGCGTCTACAACTTAGTAGTGAACAAAGTTTACCTAAGTCAAATAAACAATAAGCAACGTACTAATGAAACACATATTTTAACACATCACAAAGCAAGAGGGAGTTTTCAGAAACGCTCTTTGCTTGTAACAGACAAAATTTAAATATTAGAAAAATTGCACCAGCCAACAATGCTGATTAAATTTAAAGAGAATGCTTTTGTCACTTGCAAAGTTTAAATTATCAAGTGCATTTTTTCCAGTACTTAAAATTCCAATTAAAACGTAAGGCCCAAGCCCGGCCTGGCCAAAATTGCTATGTCAAAAATATGGGTCAAGCTGGCCCGGCCCAGCCCAATCAAAATCTGATAGGCATTGAACAAAATGAAAATTTCATGACAGTATAAACTTTCAAAAGTGACAAAGAAAAACTTTCAGACACTTAAATTTGACTATTCATTATTGTACATTCAGATTTTATTGCCGTATTTTGAAGCATTAATGGTTTTGTTTTTATATGTTTTACTTAATAACAGACATAAATACACATTTTGAGGCATTCTAGAAATTACATTATGTAGTTGAAAGATAGATTTTACTATTTGCTGAAAAGATCTTATAAATGAAATTTATGTACAAGCACAAGTTCCCGTCATTAATACAAATGATGATGACAAGTAACTTTTTATTCTCTCAAGTTAGTAAATCCATTTTAAAAAGATTTATTTCATACAAATGAAGTCAGATATGTTTAACAATAAATGCAAAAATTTCCAAAGACTCTCATTGTTAAGACTTTTGTTAGATGTTCAAAGGAATTCCATGTATATTTATATAATATAAAAACAATCTTTGAATATATACAGTACATACACTAGGTTTGGTGAAATATAGAACAAGAAAAATAACAAGAATTCACGAAATTTAATGCCATTGTGTATTATGCAGCAATCATGCTAGTAATAGTGTTCTTTAAAAATAAATTCATGATTATTTCAAATATACTAATCCTTTCAATGGTGGACAACTACACACGTAGACTTTAAAGTTGCTTGTAACTTGATTATGTAATGTATGAATATTCGCATTTTCTAGCCACACCCCTCATTCTGCATGAATTACTCGCGAGTTGTGACTAATCAATTAGCACCTGTTAATCAATATTTAACAAATGTATGTGAACGCAATTTCAGCCAAAAAAATTTTGAGACCCATTCGTGTTTATTAATTTGGTAGAAAGTAATCTTTACGATTGGATACATTTGACCTTTGAACACTGGGACATAGATAAAAAATTATGTAATGTTGACCTTGTCTGTGAAAAAGTGCGCACGTTTGTACAGCCGGCATAATGGAATTTCACATTAGTTAAAGAAAGAGAACTACACTGAAAGATTTCAATCTTTGTGGTGAGCTTTTTACAATATGATCTCTAGTTAGTTTTACCGATATTTCTTTTTAAACGGAATCAATTTTATTTTAATAAATTACTGCGAATTTGCTGTCTGATGTCAATTTATTATAGACTTTTTCTACAAATATATCTTTAACATTTCACATGTTTTGATAATCTTAGAAAAGGTATTAACGGTTTTTGCGATATTATTCTTAATTAGTTTTACAAATATTTTCTAAAAATCGTAAACAATTTTTTTTGACGAATTGTTGTATGTTGCCATCTGAGGTTGAAATAAAAAAATATATACTCCATCATAAGAAAAAAAAAACTCTTTTGTTGTACATTTTTAACGCATTTGTTTAAATTGTAACTTTTTATATACTTCATTGTAAATAAAAACGTTTTTTGTTGAAATTTTTGACATAATTTGATTAAATTTAATAATTTATATTTTTCATCGAAATGAAAATAATTTTTTGTAAATTTTTAGCATCATTAGTATAAGTTATAATAGTTTATACATTTCATCGAAAATAAAAATTTTTTTAAATTTTAACATCATTTGCTTAAATTGTAACAATTTATAAATTTTGTGGTAAATAAAAATGTTTTTTGTAAATTTTTAAATTCATTTGCTTAAATTGTAATCGTTTAGTTATTTCATCGTAAATAAAAAAAATTTTGTTATAAATTTTATAGCATTTGCTTAAATTGTAATATATTATTTATTTCATCTTAAATAAAACGTTTTTTGTAAATTTTTAAAATAATTTGCTTAATTTGACCTCATTTATATGCTTTATTGTAAATACAAACGTTTTTTGTTGAACTTTTTCAAAAACAACAACAACAACAACAACATATATTTAAGTTCTCATGTACATATACATATTAAGTTTACACACTTATTAAGAACATAAATAATTCAACTTTCTTCATATGAGATTATTTGTGACAGTAAATGTTTGTTTCTTAGTTACGTTTATAAATTACATATATCTTAATAAATATTTTTTACCTACTGTTCTTGAGTTGCACATCTTATTCTATAATTAGTCAGATAATTGATATTTTGTCGTGTAATCATGTTTTTCAACTTGTCTTAAATATTGTATATTTTTTTTCACTTCTTGTTCTGTAATCCAAATTGTTCCATAGCGATATTGTATAATTTAGGAATCCGTTGTTCATTACTTTTCTATTATAGTTAGTTTTACCAAATGTAATTGTCTTTGATTTAGATTATTAGAAATGTTCGATTTTCTTTTCCAAAATATCGATAAACATCTAATATTTTGAAGAGCTTCTAATGATCTTAGATGATAGTTACACATTATTTATTTTTTTATTTTTGTTCCTAATTATGTTTATTCCCCATTTAAATACTTTCTCTAATTTCGATTTTGCTTTTTTATTTAAGTTCGTTAAAAAACAAGATGAGTACAATAAATGGGATAGAACAAGTGATGGAAAGAGTACTAGCCCCTATTCTATTAATATAAACTTTCCAATTTTTTGAATTCATCTTATACCATACGCCATTTTCTTGATGATGCTGTTTGCCTCGTCTTCAAAATTCAATTTATTATCATTTACTACTCCCAAATATTTCATTTTTGGTGATTCCTGAATGACGTTGTTACATATCCTAATACTTTCTAATGCTGATTCATTTCTTCTATTCTTAATTACCATAAATATAGTTTTTTCAATATTTAGTTTTAACAAATTATTATTAAAGAATGATTGCAATTTTTGGAATTTTCTTGTAAATTTAAAATATCATTACAATAAATGAGAGTATCATCTGCAAATTGTACATAATTACTATTAATGTGCTGATCCACTTCATTTACATATAACTTAAATAGTAATGGACCCAGTACTGATCCTTGTGGTACTCCATGGTTTATTTCTAATGAATTTGATATTTCTTCTTTGAGTTTCACATACTGATATCTATTACTTAAATAACTATTTAATAATTCTATTAATGAATTACTAAAATTATAAATCTGCTTTAACTTTTCCAAAAAATAGGATGGTTTATTGAATTAAATGCCTTTGAAATATCTAATGATACTATATATATATATTTTTTCATTCCTATCTAATTTTGATCTCCAGACTTCAACAGCATAAAATAAGGCATCGTTTTGAAATCCAA
>CABFPE010000854.1:242695-263153 GCA_900660155.1 Hofstenia miamia | reverse complement strand
TTATTAATATTTATTTTTAAACAAGTATGTAATGTGTGAATGTAATACATGTAAAGTAAGTTAATGTGGGAAAGTAAAAACATGTAATTAAGTTAATGTGGGAAAGTAAGACTAAAAAAATGTATGTTAATGTGGGAAAGTAAAAAAATGTAAAGTTAGTTAATGTGGGAAAGTAAAAACTAAAAAAATGTAAGGTAATGTGGGAAATTTGGTCACATAAATAATACAAAAACTAGTAAAAGTACATGCATGACGTCAGTAAAACACCCCCGGCAATATCCACGACGTCTCAGGTCAAAGGCCACCCCTCTCGACCAATCACAAAAAAGTGTAACCTCCTACGACCCACCTCTTGACCAATCAGAAAAAAGTGTAACCTCATACGACTCTCTTTATACTACTGCTTGGATGCTGATTGTAATGTATCTAGCATTGAATGTATGTTTGGTTTGAATAATGCCTAAGTGGCCTTTCTCATGGAATTTATGGACCAAGTCCCTCTGGAAATACTCAGGGACAGCTAGTCAGCTGTTCTGACTCTTGGAATAGAGTAAGTCAGAGTCTGTCTGTCTCCCGTTGTAATGCTGGAAATAATGATTGGCAACTGGGCTAAGAATATAGTTGGCATTCTTCAGTTTCACAATAATCTCAGATAGCACTTTGTCATGCTGCTGATGTAGTAAGACCTCTGCCTCAGTAATTTCTTCTTTAACAAGAATCACAAGGATAGCATTTCCATGGTGGTTGGCGCTTATTTCAGAAGGCACTCATACTCATTAAGAGGGATAAATCCAAAAGGGGTTTTCTTGCCTGGTGGTTTTTTGAGGTCATGCTCATTACTTGGGAGAGTGGTCCAGTAATCTGCATTGATGTGTAATCTTCCCAGACAATGTTGAATAGTAAAGGTAAAATCACTTAAGTACTTAATTCAGCAGGTGACTATGTTGGATTTGTCCCTGGAAAACATCTTGAGCCAAGCTAGCACAGAATTGTCAGTTTGTACAGGGAAGTTACAGCCAAGGAATTTCTTTAGACTTTCCACCAGAGCTAACATCTCAGACTTAGTGGCACTGTAGTTCTGCTCAGCATTTTTGAGTTATCTGATGAAATATTGAATCAGGCTCTCAATGCCATTAGTGACCTTGACTACGAACTCCAATAATTGTGACCAAGCTGGCATCACAGTCAATGATGAACTCTTTTGAGTAGTCTGAGTGTTTAGGCTTGGAATTTTAGTCATTTCTAACTTGATGGAATCAAGCTCTTCTTCTCTGCCCATGTCAACTTGAACTCCATGCTGCACCACATTAAATTAGAAACATGCTTGGTTTTATTTGCCAGCTCTGATATAAAGTTGCCATCATAGTTTAAGAAGCCCATAATTCTTTGGACGTCCTTACAGGGAGGAGGAGTCTCAATTCTTTCCAAATGGTCTTTCACATTGTTCTTAATGGAGATGTGACCCAGCTCAATAACCCTTCCAAGGAAGGTAACATGTGGCTGAAGGAGAGCACACTTGTTTCCATTGACACAGAGGCTAGATTCATACAAAATATTAAGAGTTCTTCCAAACCTTTCCAAGTGCTCAGCAAAGGTGTTGCCAGCCACAAGAATGTCATCCATGTATGTCGTAATTCCTGGCTCCAATACACTTGTACCATTCTGAAGCACACAAGTAACATAGCATTGAAACATGGCAGGGGTGTTGCCCAAAAGCCATGTACTTCCATTCAAAGAGGCTGTACAGAGTTATGAAGGCTGTCTTCAGGATGTCAGCAGGCTTCATGGGCAACTGCCAATATGCCTTACAAAGATTGAGGCAAGTGAACATTTGGTATCAGCTGGCATCATACAGGAGATCTTCAATATGCAGAAGAGGATACACATCTTTCACAGTTTCAATGTTCAAATTCTAAAATCAATACAGAGGAAGTACTTGTTGCCCTGCCTGATGAAAACAGTGGGCACTGCATATGGGCTGTTGCTGCCTCTCTATTAGATCACTTAAAATTCTCTCATACTCTTCCTGGGGATTTTCCAGCACTCTTCTAACAGGAAGACAGGTGATCTCTCTTAGTTTCAATGATGTGTTGTTTGCCAACAGCCTGACCAATGCTAACTGAACAGTAGTTAAGGACTTCATGATGCTGTCAAAGCAAAAGAAGATTCACACTCTTGGGGACTGAGGTGGGCATGCATCTCCTCACTGACAGGAGGAATCCAGATGGTGTCACTCAGTTCCCTAAGATTGCTTATTGCCATTAAGATGGGCAGACAAGCAGCAGCTTTCAACTTTAGCCAGACTGGAGTTGCAAAAATGATTAACTTAGTAGGGCCCATTCTGACCAGCAAGGTAGAACTGTTTAATATAGTGATATATGTCTTGTCATTTGAGAGGAGGCAAAGATTAGGAGAGGATTCAACTCCAACAAAATGCTTTCCTTTGTGACCAGATATTATAATGTCACCTATATACTGAGAGTTGGTAGTGACTGTCACACATTGCCAGTGCTGTGGCTCAACAATTACCAGTTCTGAGAATCTTAACAAAATTTCCTGCTTGGGAATGGTGGTGAGTTCCTGCCTGTGCTCACTTTCACAGATGGAGATTGTGTTGCTCCCATAGTTGATTACACAGGAATTCTGCTCAAGAAAGTTGTTGCCCAAGATTATATCATATGGCAGTGGTTAGTCACAGGTATCAATGAAAATTAAGTCCACAGAGAACAATTCTTAGTGAATGACAAATTCTAGATTTGGCATGAATCCCTTCAAGGATATTGTATTTCCAGAAGCATCCAACAAGTGGGCAGTGGATAGGAGTCATTCATCCTTTGACAAGCACATTCAGTACAACAAATATCACTAATGATGGAACCCAAGGCTCCAGTGTTGATAGTGACATTGACTAAAGATCCATTTATATCTGTGGGGATAATGTTAGTATGCAGTAGGGAAGTGACAACCAAAACATTGTGCACACATTTTATAGGAGGCAGTGTAGCATAATCCAAAGAAAATGCTGCTAATAAAGAAAGAACAAATGATTAGTTGAAACTAAGATCGAATTATGATTATTTAGAAAAACAATTTAATTTCAATTATTAGAATTATCTTTGTAAAATGCAATAAAGTAATAATATATCAAATTAGTACTTGTTGTCGAATTTGACAAAACAAAGGGGGTGAATTCACTTCCATTGTTTTCAGCCATTTTGGCAGACGAATTAAATTTGAATTTTGAACAACAGGTACTTTTTCAAGTTAACTATAAATAGAGCATAAATCAGTTTGGAAATTGTTGAAGTAAATTCTTCAAATTATTCTTAGATTCTATATCAGTTTGATTATTTATACACAATGTCAAGCTAAATGGTAAATGCAGTAGTAGTGGTTTGGAAACATATCAGGAGTGACTCAAGGGTCCTTGATCAAAACCATGAACCTGCATTTATGTTAGGTGCACAAATAGGAGTTTTTTTCTGTCTAGCTGGCTATTGATTTGATCATTTACATGTAACCAATAATCAACATCAGTAAGAAAGGGCTAGATAGCCTAACATAGGGTATACATATTTTATATGATAGACTTAGGTGACCTATAATAGACCAATAAATTGACTGAGCATGTATTATGTTATTTAAATTAAAGTAATAATATATCAAATTAGTACTTGTTGTCGAATTTGACAAAACAAAGGGGGTGAATTCACTTCCATTGTTTTCAGCCATTTTGGCAGACGAATTAAATTTGAATTTTGAACAACAGGTACTTTTTCAAGTTAACTATAAATAGAGCATAAATCAGTTTGGAAATTGTTGAAGTAAATTCTTCAAATTATTCTTAGATTTTATATCAGTTTGATTATTTATACACAATGTCAAGCTAAANCAAGGTTGTGAAGTGAATTAAATACATGGTACAAATTGAGTTTAAGTCAGTTACAATTTGCATTGAGAACTACACTGACTTAGGATAGGGAACACATAAGAGCTTTGTTGAGCTGAGGTTTGAAGCCACCTAGATCAGCTATGGAAACACAAATGAAATGATGCAGAGATCAGAGTTGGCCAGAGGCCACAAGTAAACCATTCACAGAGCAGAGCTATTACAGCAGGGTACCTAAATAATATTCACTTATTTCAGTTAAAGAAAGATAGCAGAAATATATACAATAAACAGCTAACATGAGTACATCCCTACCTGTGGTTGAAGTGAGACAATAGTTTAAGAGAATCATTTAACCTACATCAACACTTGGTAGCAGATGCTACAGCAGTGCTCCAGCTAGTTTAACAAACTGATAGAATTGACAGGCAGCTCAGGAGAACACTCCTCAGTCTCTGGTTCATTGATGATAAAGCCATCACCATTGGCAATTAGGTGAATAGCAGTGTGGCATTGAGGTTTGGTGTGGCCCTTCTTACCACAGTGGTAGCAACAAGTTTGCTCAAGCTTAGTCTTTGGCTTTGGAGCAGTGGTGCTCAGTAAAGCAAGAGGTTTCTGAGTCAAGTGACCCATTCTAAGTTCTACAGCATCTTTGTTGATGTGAGTGTTGTTATGGAGCATGAAANAATAGCTATCTTGTTAAATTTTCTATTGTAACTTTATAAGTTTAGATAGCCATTACTTGGCCAATTCTTATCCAATTCTTCAGCTTTTTTCACAATTCTTTAGAGCTCCTTCACTTCTATATTACAATGCTAATATTTAGTTTTTATTACTACTCCCATTGAGTAATTAAAACTAATTATAACTTTTGAATTTTTACTAAACAACATAGACAGATGCATTTCGGAAAGCTAATACTCCGCGACTTCTAAAGTTGTGGACTAATGTTAAATACCAAAATGTGCGCGTTGACTAGCTCCATGTGAAACTAGATTTCATTTTTCGAATTTATCTAAACAGATTGCACAGTGTCGGCCAAACAAAATTATCGATTTTTCACTTTTGTAAGATTTGATTATTACAATTAATGGAGTAGACACAATTTGGATACCTATTACTCCATGAATTTTAATGCTGTCAACACAGTTTAAATATCATTCGATGTGTGCTGAATAACTCTATGATAAACTAAGTTTTNTCTGGTTCATTGATGATAAAGCCATCACCATTGGCAATTAGGTGAATAGCAGTGTGGCATTGAGGTTTGGTGTGGCCCTTCTTACCACAGTGGTAGCAACAAGTTTGCTCAAGCTCAGTCTTTGGCTTTGGAGCAGTGGTGCTCAGTAAAGCAAGAGGTTTCTGAGTCAAGTGACCCATTCTAAGTTCTACAGCATCTTTGTTGATGTGAGTGTTGTTATGGAGCATGAAAATAGTACTTATAGCTTTTCAGATAATTACTGTAGGTTGAGCTTGTCTTCATGGTCATACTTTAATACAAGATGGCTGTGGATATTGGGTGGAAAGCACCACAAATGTATGAAAAAAGATCATGCTTTGATTACTCAGGTGTTAGCTTACTCAAACAGAACAGTCTTTCTACTTGTGTAATGTAGGTATGGACATTGTCACCCTTCTTAAATGAGAAATTGCAGAGCAAAGTTTTATATTGATGCTTTATATGAGGAGTTTTGTAGTGGTTCTCAAAGTAACTGATTAGAAGTTGATAATTCATTTTAACATCTCTGTCTAACATCATATATTGATTATATGCAAGACCTTGTAAGTATGTGGGGAACTGAGTTACCACAGCATCTTGAGTGGCTCAATGCTGCCTCATTGTCAGTTTGAAAAGGAAAAACCATTCCTCAAACAACTAAGATAGTTCATCAATTTTTCCAGTAAATTTGGGAGCACAGAATGTTGATTAAACAAGTTGTAGGTGTTGTTTCCAATGGAAGTCATAGGCAAAATCAATTGAGTAAAACATGGCCCACTAACTGTCAAAGACATAGTAGGATTTAGTAGTGGGGGCAAAGTTGAAGTCAAGGCAGTGGGGGTGACTGGTGCTGGAGGCAAAATGGTTGCACTCAGAATATATGGACTGGGAGTGGCAACAGTGGCCAAAGTAGAGACATGTGTAAGATCAGATTGCATAAAGGTGGGACCTCCAGACATAAATGAGGCAGCTTGAGTAACAAATTGTGGTGTCAATGGAGCAGCAGTAGATATGACAGGGGCACAAGGAAGGTGTGCCAAAATCATCTGTGAGACATGATCAGAAAGACATTTGGAAAAAGCATCCAAAGCTTCTCTTAGAACATCATGAGTTACACATTCAGAATGTCTAGGCAGAGAGGGCACAGAATAAGGAGGAGTGTGCTGAGGCAATGGAAATGCATGTGAGGGTGTTGCCAAACTATGAATTTGAACCTCCAATGCTGTGATAGAATCAAGTAGGTGCCTCTCTCTCTCTCTCCCTGATAGGCTTCAGTAGCTTGCTGTTGCAACTCAACCTGTAATGAGTTGAGATGTTGTTCACAGGTAATGCATTGAGTGGTTTGCTGTGCAAGGTCTGCTCTAAGTTGATCAACCTTGGTTGGTTCAGTGTCTGGGGGTTATGGAGACAAAATGTGAAAAGGATCCAGAGACAACATATAAAGAGTTGTTGGCAATGACTGAGTAACATGAGTAGGAGAAGATAAATCAATTAATGAATTAATTCCATCAGTGCATGGGGCAATGTTCATGCTGTCATTGCCCATACAGGGAAAACCCTGAGAGGGAGTCCCATTATGAGAAAAACTAGGGAAATCAATTGAAAACAAGAAAAACTATAAGAAAAGTTCAGAAAAACAATTCCAACAAATTGAGAGAAAACTCCAACTGAATTCAGAGAAACAAAAACTACTTCCAGTAAGCAGCACAGTGTAGGGTACAGTAATAAATCCAAATTCTAGAAGAATGAGACAACAACAAAATAACAACCAAAAATGAGTAAAAATAACATCAATGCTTGGTGACAGCTTCAGAGCACAGAATTGCAGTGTAAAAATAACATAAGAGGTAAAGTTATGCATTGGTTCATAGTGAAGTTGATTCAATGCCAGGGGAAACAACTATCCCAGCTGGCTCACAGCAAAGAGAAAGAACAAAACCAAATATGATAAGAAAACAACAAGTGACAGTTCTGTACCATTTCAAAATCACCAGGTGAAATCAGATGACCACCTCAGTAAGCACACAAGCTTCACAACTGGAGTGTATCTCCAAGCATCAATTCACCTGCACACTTCAACAGAATGGAGTAGAGAGTTCAACTGACACTACATTTTGTTCAGAATCACGTCAGGGTCACCATGTAGAATCGTGGGTGTGCTTTGGCTACTCCAGTGGTCCTGAGAAACTCAAATGTTAACAAAGGTTGCAGAGGCTACCATTGTAGAGAATGACCCCCATTCTAGCAAAAGAGAGAACATTGGTGGTTCACTGATTCAATAAAGAAAAACAGAAACTATCCACAGAGAATATATTTCCTGCAATGACCAATTCACACAGCATCACACCAAAGCCATATCCAGGAAGCCATCCTTACTCACCAAGGTGCTAATTGTGTGTCTCAAGTATTAATTTCTAGCTCAAACAAACAATTTAGCTCAGTGTTCTATTATCTCAGCTCATATAAATAATAAAACAAAGGGCATGTAGTTACCATGCATTCATGTTTGCCAACAGCATATTATATTTGCAGTGTGATGTTTAAGTGCATGTATGAAAATGAAATAAAAGTTGTTATTCCCTACATGTACATGTAGCCATAACTTAAAGCAACCATGATTTGGGCTGTTATCTGTTAAGGAGATAGTTGTCACAATAGACACACCCAAGTAACTCCCAAATTGTTGCTGGATCTTAGTCAAAATTTATTAAGTTAAAATCCATGAAGAATCTAAAAGGGGTTAGCAAATTTAATAAAATTCAAAAAANAAAACAAGAAAAACTATAAGAAAAGTTCAGAAAAACAATTCCAACAAATTGAGAGAAAACTCCAACTGAATTCAGAGAAACAAAAACTACTTCCAGTAAGCAGCACAGTGTAGGGTACAGTAATAAATCCAAATTCTAGAAGAATGAGACAACAACAAAATAACAACCAAAAATGAGTAAAAATANATCCATGAAGAATCTAAAAGGGGTTAGCAAATTTAATAAAATTCAAAAAAACAAAAGTTGTTGAAGCAAGAATAAATTTTATTGTGCATTCACTACATTCACATATTTATAACAATCTTTTTAATCATTACCTGGTACATGTTTACAAACTTTACATGAGTTCCCTTGCAAAATTAAATGAGCAATAACACATAAGATTAAATTGAGGGGACAATAATAAATTGATCAAATAACTGCACTCAAAAATAGGATTTATTGATACAGATAAATTGATAGCAACAATCACTATGTCATTATGACGTAACACTAAATTAGAGTGCCAAATAATAAAAGGTAATAAAATCAATTAAAATGGTTGCCCTGAGTGACTCTACATTAGTGTCACCTATAAATGTTATATTTCTATTCAATTGAGTAAAATCAGGTATAGATGTATACCTTAAAATGATTATTTATGATTTCATGTTGCATGCAATACTACCACATTGAATGGTAAAATACAGGTTTAACTCCAGTCAAGGCCCTTACATTGTTTGCATATATATATATATATATATTCAATAGCTTATTTGAAAACATACAAATTGAACTAAAGATCTGCTAAAGGTGATACACTCCTTCACTGTTATATTATAAAAACCTCCCTTTCATATTTTAGTAATTTTGAGAAAGGAAGATGAACTCTAGAAAAACTATGCAACATACAAAGAAGTCATAATGGAGAGTCAACCTGGGTCTTTGATTTTAATTTTAATCAACTCTGTAATTTTGAGCTAAAGACTGCTCCATTTTTAACTAATTTTGTGAGGGAAACCATGTTTGTGAAAATTGTAAGCAACTGCAGATAATTATTCTCAATTATTTGTATAAATAACCAAGAAAAACTGTAGCAAGGACACAAATAAACTTTGTCTCACTCAACTGCATTTGGTTTTTACTTCTATTAAATATTGCTAATTTAGGTATTATGTTACTTATAATGAATGCTTAAGCTTCTGGTAACAATTTGGGAGTTACTCCTCTGAGTTTAAGATGACAACACATTCTATTCTGGTAGGCAGCCCAAATAGTGGACCACATTATGTTATGTGTACAACTATGGTAAGGGAATAAGAACTTTTTATCAATCATTTGCAAATTGAACATGCACACTATAATTTTACACTGTAAAGATAATATAAAATTGGTAAATATGAATGCATGACAACTACATGCTATTGGTTCCAGAGCTGAGAAATAACAAGAAATGAGGACTGTTTATTGGAGCTAGAAATTAACAACAAGAGATACATAAGGTGGCACCTCTGGCAGGCTTGGAATTCACTTTGTGGATACTGTTCCAGTATGATGTTATGTGAGTTGGTTGTTGTTGGAAATGAGACCTCAGTGCATTTGTACTGTTACATTGTTACAATGGCAAATTACCAATACCTTTGTTTTTCTGTTGGAATGCAGGTTGCATACTACAATGATATCCTTTCCAACCTTCTACTCAACCATTGAGTTTCCCAGTACCACTGTAGTAGTCTGAGCACCCCATGCTTCTACAATAACAGGAAATATAGAAAACAGTGAAGAATGCATTAAATTTCATTATAATTTTAGTAATTTTTTGTAAAATAATAAGGAAAAATAAACTAAATTAGTAAAGAAGAGAATGAAAAATACAAGATTGAGAGAAGTCAAAATTTAATTATAGCATGTTTATATTCAGGGTTTTTAAATTGAGATCAAGTTACTAGCATTGACTTCAATTTTTTATGTTTTGAGTTTGAGTTGAAGTAATTTTTAATGAAAAATCCAAGTTTGAGCAATTTTTTTTAAAATTCTGAGTATTTTAGTGTAAAAAACATTTTGCAATAATTCTAAGATATAAATAGTTATTTGTGATTGGAAATGAAATTGAAACTTTAAATAATTTAATTTTTACAGTATTTTCAAGTTTAAGTTTTGATGATTTCCTTTCCAAGTTTTTCCAATCAAGTTTTCAATCTTATTCAAATTCAAGTTCTTAACATTCCAAGTACTTGAAAACTATTTACTTTCTTTCTTTTTCATTATATTTACAAATTTTTCTTTTTTTAAGTTTTATACCTGCCCAACATTCTAAGAAATATAGGAATTGTATAATGGTTTAAGCAACTAAATTGAATTACAAATATATTTTTCTCTAGAAATTGTTTGAATGAGGGATTTTTCTCTAAAATTTAAATTTTGATGTTTTCAACCAAAACAGTTTAATTGGGGCGATTCATGAAACTTTAATTCTTGAATAAAATGAGAACTTCACAATATTAGTTGCTTAAATGTTCTTTCCTTGCAAAAAATTATCTATTATAAAACAGATATTTAAGATATAAAAGCACTTCCTTATTTGATTATGCTTACATCATTGGCCATACTGTAGAGTCACTGGGTTGACTATATAGTGAACTGTACCATAGAAATATAAGTTCTCAGTTGTTTTATTAGGTCTCAGCCAATATACAAATAGCATGTAATTGCCATGCATTTGTGCTAGCAAAAAGGCATGATTTAACCACCATGTAATAATTTTGTTAATGTTTGTGTTACATTCAAAAAGCCAAGCTTTTCTAGCTGTAACCTAAAGTGGTCCACAATTTGGCCTGCAACTGTTGTAGGAACCATTTGTCATCTCTAGATGACAGGAAGAGCTCCCAAATTGTTGCCAGAAAATTACTCAATTATCATAGCAAAAAGATACTTAATCAAATTCCAGTAGAAAGTAAACACAAGTTTGGTGAACTAGAATCAATTCTCACTGTTTACACTGTTATTGCTATTATACAAGATTTGAATTTTACATGCACTTTGTTTACACTTCTGCAATTTGTTTCCCTTGCAAATTAAGCTGAACAACAACATATGCTGCTTAATCAAGGGGACAATAATTAATAGCACCATAAAACTAAATTCAACAATAACATCATCATTACATCATCCAAGGGATACTTGATCAAGGAAATAATAAAATGAATTTGATGGTACAACATAAAAAAAATCACAGGAATGTTCCTGAGTGACTCTACAGTACATGTTGTCCTTTTTATGTCAATAAAGTTGCTTAACTAATTGGTGAATCACATAAATTTAAAATTGGAGTGTTTTTAGTTTTCTTACAGGTAGATATAAACAACTCATTATTTAAAGACACTTAATAATGAACTATTTTAGATTAAGTTTTGTATAGCTAATGACATCATTCATATTTACTACTTGGAGCACACATGTGCTAAGTACAATATTTGTATTTCAAGAAAATTGACACTTAGCATGCCAATGAATGTAGTAACAAGACCTTCTAATTTTTGATATTCCAAAGCTCTTACTCTGGAATCAGTCTAACAGCCATGGGCTATTAGTGTTGCCAAAACTCAACTTCTCATTTTCATTGAAACTAACATTTTGAGCTTGTTATCAACAGGGAAACTATCTATTCCAATCAAAATGTTAAAGACCCCATTTGCATTGGAACTTACATGCCTTGATGCAGCTTCAAAATGCTAGCAATGCTTTTCATATGATAAAGAACAATGTTATGTTCCAAACTAGCCAGATGGTAAAGCCTAAAGTTATACAGTCTTGTGTCCTCAGTATTTTACTTTACACTAGCCAGACATAGTTTCCTGGTGATGCCATCCTGTGTAATTTTGATAGCTTTCATAGATGTTGCCTGTATTGGGTTTTTGAAAAAGCACAGTTTTTCTTTGCTCAAGCCAGCAATTATTGATTTTAACCCATTATTCATGAAAAATGTGCTGGACAGTAGATCATGGATTAGCCTGGATCATTTTCATATTCATGTTGGCTTGGACAAACTTAGATCTTCAGGTCATGTGCAAATTGAAATTTCTATTATCAGAAAGAAGATGTCTGAAAAGAACTATTTCAGAACAGTCATGAGACACATTCTGTGCCACATATAAAATGTATATATTGAAACTTAAAAAGTCTGTGCTTAAGAAGAGCCTACACAATGTATTCAACAGTTCACTTAATGAAAATCTAACTTTGAATTTGTATTAAACTCTTGATTTCTGTCAATTCCCCCTCAGGTAATTCAAGTCTTTTTGTTGTTGTTGTTGTTTTTGGCACTTGAGAGGAATACTGAATTTCTCAAAACAAACAACAATTATCTCAAAATTGATGCTGTTGTTGCTGAGCAACAAATGCTTTAGCTGGTTGGTTCTTAAATCTGTTAATTCATAATCTTATGGCTGTCAGAATTTATCTTACAACTGTCAGGAAAAAGTCGTTTTAGTTTAAAATGAGCTTAATTGGGACATTGCGTAAGGAGATCTAGTTAAAATAGTAACTATGTCAGAAAGGCATTAAAATAACATTTTGCTTGCTTCCTACATATATAATTTTCTAAATTTTTCAAAGGTTTCACATTAATCAATTATGTAAACTTCAAAAGGTATTTTGATATTTTTAATTATTTTACTATTTACCATATTGATAATGCTTTTTGATTAATGATATTGGCTAAGAGTGATTGCCATAGTTACATCCTTTCTGACAGCTGTAAGATAAATTCTGACAGCCATAAGATTATGAATTGACAGATTTAAGAACCAACTGCTTTGGCCATTTAAATTGGTAAAATATCATTTTTATGTAATGGCATTTAGACACAGCTTTATATAGTCATGCAGAATATTGTTGCCCAAAAAATCTACAATATTAGATTTACTAAATGAGAAGAAATAGCAAAAATACATTTCTAGGCTCATTGAGTGAAAACAGTTGCTTAAAAAGCTTTCTAATATTTGATGTCCCATCAAGTTGTTGTCCCTTATGAACCCTTTTTAATCAATATCCGTTTTGAGATATTTGGTATTTGTTTTGAGAAATGTGGCATCCATTTAAAGTATGAATCACTTAGCATAAGTGTAAACCAAGAATTCAGTTAGTTGATACCAATATATTGGATAGTAACAAGAATAACAAAAATTAACATGTTGTTATCAAAGAGGGCACTTAATTCTATAAGAAACATGCATAAACTGATTCGACTTAGCACATTTGTGCTCCAAGCAGTTGATATGAAATGTGTGTAATGGGCTGAAATTTGTATCTTTAATATCTCTCAAATAAAGCATAATTTTTTCCTAAGACAAAAAAATAGTGATATTATAATTTTCTGAATTTATTCAAGAATTTAAATTTCGTGAAGAGCCCCATTTAGTTAAAATTTTGGACTAACTGACTTACTTAGCTTTTAGATTTAAAAGTATAACTTCCACGAAATTCTGATTATTTTTGAGGTGTTCTGTGTGTCGAAAGTGTTCGACAGTCAAAGTGTTCGAAATCAATATAGCGTTCATAAATAAAAATTTAATGCCTAAAATATTTGTTCTAATTAACAATCAAGTAGCTTAAATATTATATGAATAACTTATTTTAAATGCAAGTGTGAAAGTTGAAACACCATGACAAAAGCGTGATAAGTGTAGTAGTAGTATTTTTTGTTAATAACGCAGACATTTGACAATTGCGATGAATCTGCTAAGATAATTATAATATGAATTAAAAGTTGATTGTACTTTACCTTATTTAAAAAAGTAATGCACTGTGAACCTTGTAACTGGGGGTTGTGACTGCAGCTCGCTATTCAATCACAAACAAAATTTGGAATGCAACACATTTGGACTATCGTACGCTATTTTTAATCGGCAAGTAACTGACGTATTCATGTTTAATTAATAAATTTTTAAAATACAATTTAAATTTTCCAAATTTTTGCTTGTATTTGAATATCTAGCTGCAGTCACAACCCCTCTAGTGCAGCTCGATATTCAAATATAAGTAAAATTAACAAAATTTAATTTTTTTTTTATCTTACTATAATTTTATTGGCAAGTAGTTACTGCGTTCATGATTAAATATAAATTTTTAAGAGCCAATTTCATTTTTTTTTAAATTTTGCATGCATTTGAATATCGAGCTTGTAGTGAATATCGAGTTGCAGTAGCCACCTATTTTTGTTTCATCATTACAGTAGTATATTGGGATCATGTCTGATGCTTGATTTTGAAAAACAGGTAAATAATAATTCATAGTTTTAAGATTTTCCAACATAAACAAACACACCTTAAATATCTAAGTAAAATGTTTTGACAGTGTTTTATTTTTTATTGGTTGTGTTCAAGTAAATTTGTAGGTGCATACTTGCTCCTTTTAGATCTTTGTCATTTTTTTAATTGGAGTACCGATTTCTATTATTCTAAATATTGTCGTTGTCTTCGGCGCAGCTTTAAGCAAATTTCATCCACAATACTCAATATCTTTGAAGAATTATGTCGTTTGACTCCAATTTCGTACGCCATCTTATCTGAAAATCTTCTGGGACTGATTTTCTAAGCATATCATTGTCTCAATTGTTTTCGAATGTTTGCAACTATGTCTCCACACCGATGCGTGCCCTGAGTCAAGGGTGTATTGTAGTCTGTAACGGTATTCATTCTGTACTTTCTAAACCATGGTGTCTTCTTTTACTGCATCATGTGTAGCAAGGTTAAGCAAAATCAGTTTCGATGCCTGGGACCCTCTAGGTGACATTGTTCATAATTGTTCAACAATCTTAAATTGTTCATATCTAATCGTGTCATGTTGACGCGTAATTTTAATACGTGTATGTCCTTGAGTGAGATTTCTGTAAATGTATGCTATTCAGTACTAGTTACAATGGCCAATACAGTATATATATAGAATATGGGGCACTTGTCTGAAGATTTGAACACCGTAATAGTAACCGCCTCCAAGGGTGGGCGTATAACACCTTTTGAGATTGAAAAATCTTTTTTTTATAACAACAACAACAACAAAAGTCTAAATTAAAGATTCATACAAGAAGGAATCCATATTTACAAATATCGTAAATAGCGGTTGGGAAAAATTGACAATTCCCATTCAGTCCGTGCCTTTTGGCACGATGGCAATCGGGCTCTCAGTCCTGCGAGTGAGTATGTCGTACGGCAAGGAATAATGTCTTTAAGAGGATGATCGTCATTCCGTATAACATTCTCATGAAGCCTCTGGTCTTTATCTTTGATTATGTTCAGAATGCCCGTATAAGTATGGATAATACCAAGCTTTACAGCGCGTTTTTGAACTCTGTCAATATGACTCAGTGTTGCACTGCTTTCACCGCCCCAAACTGTAGCTCCGTAAGTTAAAACTGGCAGGACAATTGTGTCATATAGATATTGCAGTTCATCAGCCCTAAGACCTTTATGTTTGAGCTTCCGGAGTAAGTAAACCAACGAAAGTCCCTTCTTTGATTTTTCAACGATGTGTGTCTTAAAACCGAACTTTGAGTCAAATCGCACTCCAAGAAGTTTCATGTCCACGACTCTAGGTATCCCATATATTTCACAAGGGGGTTGGACAAATCGCGCAAATTGTAAAACTATTTCATGGGATTTTTCACTACAGATAACAAACTGGTTCCTCTGACACCAGTGGAGGATATGGTCGATACCAAGTTGGGCATGATCTATATTGCCACGCCCGGCAAAGCATGGGGTTTTGTCGTCTGCAAATTTAACCATGGCTGCATCAGGAATATCTTCAATGTCGAGTTCAGCCGTACCCACGTTAAACATGAATGGACCTCCGACGGTCCCCTGTGGTACGCCCTGATTTACATATTTAACGGTCGATGATGAATCCTTATAAGTCACATAAAAGCCCCTTCCAGAGAGAAAATCAGCGCACCAGTTGATAAAATATTTTAGTGAATATTCAAAATTATATATAAGGCACTTTATACAATTTTAAGGTGTGCCTGAAATTAGAATATAGTGGAGAAAAATTATTGCTTATTTTCTAAAACATTGATATTTAAGGGATTCGTAACTTTCTACGATTTGAAGTTGATTGCAAATCGCGTCTACAACTATTGAGAATGAATGAACTTGAAATTTAACGAAATTTTCGAATGATTTCGTGACGTTTATACAGCTGGAGCATTGAAAATGCTTAGAATTTTCCCGTTTGAATTACAAAATGCAAAAATATCGAACATTTCTGATCGTCATTGACCCATTCTAGCAACATTTACTCGTGTTGGAATGCTTCGGTACAATTTAGGAATCACCTTCAAGCTAATATTTACTTTGTATGTGTATATTGTTCATAGTTATCACTGGGTTTATTTGAATTTAACTCTGCTAACCGACCTCACGGTTTGTCTATAAAATACTCTTATTTGTTGAAAATGTTTACTAAGCGTTCCGTAATTATATATATATATATATGAAAGTATTAAATTACTGAGCTTCATAAATGCGACCGGTTTCGATTCAAAATCTTTATCAGAACAAATTTGGAAGGAAGACTAATTACAATTAACTACACTTAAAATTAATTAAAATTGCATGCATTAGAAAATGTTGATATCGCCGCTTTGTAATTCAATTTTCATTTATATTGGCGCTATTTCTTATTTTTTCGATTCCTATTTAAGGTTGCCTAAAATTTGTGGACTTATGCATGTAGTTTGACACATATAAAACAGACCTGATTTATTGCATATGCAAAACGATTAACTACAAACATTATGAAATGAAATATCTATATTTAGAGTTGCTTTTTACGATTTAAAATACTGTTTACAACTCTAAATAGCGTCAAAACACAATACAAATAAAATAAAAAAACAATACAAAAAATATTTACAAAATTAATAACAATTACTAGCTTGGGCTATGACGAATTTTGATTAGATTAGATGCGGTATTGAATATTCACTATTGTACATTTTAAAACCTCGCCATTTGTATTCAAGCCTTTCCTTTGTACAACTACAGAAGTAGTTTTTATTTTGTTCTTTAATACTCTTAGCTTATTTATTTTTTTATAGTATTTATATATATATATATATATATATATGTGTGTAGGTGTAGATCATTCCATATATTTATTGATGTGCTGAGAAATGAAATGAATTTTTTATTGTTTTCTTGTTATATGTAAGGGGCATAATTTTTAGGGTTCTATGATTATGTCTAAGCAATAGTCTGGAGTACAGAAAATTGGATTTGTGGTATGGAACAATATTATTAAATATCTTAAAGAAGGTAGTTAATACGTTTTTATAGAACGATTTAGAAAAGTTTTTGTTAATTTCTTGATTTTTGTATTTCTGTTATATAAATGATTAACTGCAATTTTTATGGCCCATTTTATTTGCACATTGAATCTATTCGAACTTTGTTGATTTATGTCGGTACACAGTACGTTTAAAGTGACTTAGTGTTAATCTGTGAATTAATTATAATTTTTGTTGTTGGAAGCCATTTTCTTAATAACATTAGTTATTTGTTTTGTAAAATTAAGTTGAGAATAAAAAATTATGCCTAAATATTTAAATGAATTAACTTCTATGTATGTTTCACCAAATTTCAAGTTAAGTTGAGAAACACATGTGAAATTATTGGTAGATTTATGTCTAATTAAACAAAATTGAGTTTTTGATGGGTTTATTCTTAATTGTAGAGAAATGTTGTGCAATTTTCTTCGAGAACTTTAATAGCAATTTCAGCAGACTTATGTGAAACTAAACAGCATAGTATCATCAGCATATTGTATGACATTACATGGTGTATGATTGCTGAAATCGTTTACATACATATTGAATATAAAAAGTTTTAGTTTCTCATGGAGCAACTTGGAAGATTTAGCTGTGCTTTATAAAAGAAAGGATAGCAATCAACGAAGAACATTGTCAAAATCCATTAAAAACAATAAATTATAAAATGCTTTAGGTAATTTAAAGGATTATAACATTAACAAAGACTATTTAATGACAAAAACACATATGAAAGATCAAGAAAAACAAATGTTCTAAGAGACGTTATATGTAATGAATAACATATTTAAGGCTATTTTACATAAACATGAAAAAATACATTTTGATAGATGAATTATTTTTCAATACAAAATGTATTCCTAAAAAAATATTACAAATCGCCCATATAAATAACAGATTACAGAGAGCCGATATACGTGAAAATGGCCTAAAAATTGAATTTTGAAAGTTGTAAAAAATTTTTTTACTTTTTTTATTCAATAAATGCTTTTTAATGTGTAATTCTCATATAGTTGAGAAAATTCCTTATAAAAGTTGTTTGAATATATGTAACTTACACGGCGCGTTGTAAAACTTAGAAAACGGGGCAAAACGCCTCTTTATATATATAGATATAAATAACAACCCTCAAAACGCCCATATATATCGCTTTCTTTATAGATGATAACCCTTTCAAGTCTGAACCTAGGTAATTTATATTTTATTATATGCATATTTAGTAGTCTATATTTAAAGCCTCAGATGACATTTTTATGATTTTATAAAAAGCTTCTTTCATAATAATGGTGGGACCTATGCATCCAATTAGACCTTTCACTTGAGAATTTAAATAAATAATGGAAAAAAAACAATGCTTATTTTACTTATTATTTGTGTAAATATAAGCAAAATACATAGATCACAAATGAACAGGTGCTTACCGAATGGGATAAATAAACAAAGAATGATGTCATGACTATGGAACTGACGCTAGAAATTGCCTCGGTCTCCAAAATGACTAATAGGATGTATTTGAATGAGATATAGGGATTAATGGTTCCCGTTAGGCTCATGTAAACATTAGCGGGAACTATAATTCCCGTTCGACTCGAAAGGGTAAATAAAGTAGTTCGCACTTTGTCAGCAAATTTCTTATTTCCATAGTATTTTGAGAGAATTCGTTTATATCACTTTTTACTACTATGGCGAACTTTACTAATCAATACTTACCTCAAAAAAATATTTTTTTTAAAAATTCGAATTACTTGAAAAAATCGTAAAAAACATTTAGATTTATATATCGCGCTCTTTGTGCAAATATTAGATATTAGAATTAACCAAAAGTAATGCAGTGACCAATTTATCATATAATTTTGTCATGTTTTGTTTCATTTCAATGTGAATTATGAATTTGTTTGAAATGTCGGTTTCTTTCTAAATAATTATTACCAATTATCAATTGGTTGATGGACGATATGAGAAATTTTAAAACATTTTGTGACATCAAAGCATACTAGCAAACCAATGAAGTACAAGTTTTCTAAACATTCATTACATAAAAGAAACCCATTCTGGCAGTTTTTTCAGTGAAATTATGGAATTCTCAGATAATCACGAGATTTATATGGAATTGTCTGATGTGATGTTAACACAAGCAGATATTGATTCCCCACTGTCTATTACAACAAAAGTTTCCCCGACTCACTCAAAAGCAAAAGTTATTGTCTCGTGTGCGAAGAAGAATTAGCTACTGTTAAACGCAAAAAGTCCAAAAAGAATCTACTAGCCAACAATGGCATAACGTCTTCTCCAGTTCTCAAACGAACCCGAAATAGAAAAAAGGTCATTCGATGGCAAAAGCTACCTTTATAGCGCGGAAGAATGCGGTAACATTTTTAATATTCCTACGGAACAATAAACCCCAAAATGAAATCTTTCTTTTTTGACTACTTTCGCACACGCAATTGTAATTATGCATACGAGTGCACAAACTGCATGGTGTGAATTTTCTTCATTTATTAAATGGTTTGGTGAACTTTAAATATTTCCATATAATTAGCTTAATTAAGATGTTGTTGATTAGTAGTTAAATTAGTAGTTAATACAGTATATATATATACATATTTCCGGGCTCTAGGTAGTATGCGATTTGTATCCACCACCCGCACTTTCCGATTTTCCATAGTATCCAGCGCCTTTTTTGATGGAAAGCCAGAATAATTCATTTTATCCAAAAAAAACTTTTACATTGCGTGGAATAAGGGTCTAATTTTTTATGTATGAGATTCAAGTTTTTTCAAAAAAAAATGTTTTTTTGACCCTTATCCAGCGCACTCTGCCGTAGTATCTTGCGCCTGTATATATTTTTTGTATCCTTGTAAATATTATATTTATATATATATATATATATGTCATGAAATACATAATTCTGTCAGTTTCAAATATTAATATAGGAATCAAAATAAACGTTTATTCAAACAGCGCGTTTTGCAATCTAACACTGCTTTGTCAGGCTAACATTATACACGGTAATACTCATTGTACAAAATTATCCTATGCTTAGTTCGTTGTTGATTTTATTGTTCATTATTGCTTTCTTTTTATTTGGATGTTCCTTAATAATTATGGATTTTGATTAAGATATTTAGCAATTTTTTTAAAATTGATGTACATGTTGATAGGGTTTTGTTTGCATGTGTACTTTTCAGTATTTTAAGTTTAGAATCGCATTGTTTGATTAGACGATTATATTGTATTAGCTTATAATTAAATAATATATATAATATATATATATATAT
>CABFPE010000854.1:206761-219450 GCA_900660155.1 Hofstenia miamia | reverse complement strand
ATGCGACTTGTTTATATATATATATATATATATATATAAGTTGCTCTAACACGAGAGCCATTTACTATAACAAACTATAAATAATTGTTTCAAATGAATTGGATAACATAATTTAACTTAATAGAAATATAGAAATTCCATTGACAACTTTCTGACCATTTGCAATTTTTTAAACAGAATTCCCACTTGAATACGTCCACCAAGGTTATGACTATATATTGGAAAATTATTATTATGGGCATAGCTAAACGACCTAAAGTTTTGCTTAAAATGTTTATATATCACATTTCATAATTTCTTCTTTGCACACACGTTCGCGTTGTCATAAAAAACAGAATGGCCGTTCTTAACAGAACAACCGAACAGACAAAAGATGTAATTCGCTCTAACTGGCATTCGCTATGAGAATAGTGAAATAAGTAGTCATCGATTTACAACGTTGTGCAATGTGTGGGCACAATGTGACTAATTCTCAAGTAAATAACAGTCTACTTAAGTCTCACAGTAGCGAACACACCTACCTCATAATATATAGGTTCAATAATCTCTGTCCTTTTAAGGGGGTGGCTATAAATTACTTTCAAATTTTGTTGAAATTAGTAGATTGTATGTATATTGTTGCAAGATATCAACTTTGGTATATAAACAACACTTCATATTAATTATGCTAATAGAGTAAATGTCACACATTATTGACAATATTTCTATTTTAAATGTGGTAATTGTTCTGAATAAGAACCTTTTCAGCTGTCAATCATAAAATGCAAACATAAGGTGGTTTGTTTTAATGTAAGTACGTATGCTGTTTTAACAACTTAGTCAATATTATTTGACATTCTCAACTAAAATGAACGTAATTTAAAATTACCGTTATTGTCGGTATGTGCTTTAAATGTAAAAAAATCTAATCTACAAAAATTAAAAAATATTTTTAACGCATTTTTCTCATTTTTTATATAAACTTTCTCATTAGGTTTTACTACTAACATCACTATATCATTGAAAATGTCAGGCACCGTTTTAAATTATGGATTTTAAATTACACAGTAATCCCTCTCCTCAAGAGTAAAGCAAAAATAAGAAACAGTGAGCTAAAAGATTTCTAATCACCATGGCAACCACAAAATTTAAATTTTAACCAAAAAAACCCCAAATTTTATCTTTATTCACCTAGCGAACTTCTAGAAAAGACATGGATTGCATTTCAAAGTTTATTAAAATTTTAGTGTTGCATAAAATGAGACACATCTTGACTTGTCTGACAGAAAGTTGAAATACTTGGCTAATACTTTATCAGCTGTGTGTTCTGAATTAAAGGTGCATACATTTGAGTACTAGGTTATTTTTCAATGTCATTTTGGGAATATTTAAAATATCATTTTTATCAACCTGTGCTGCAGATACTCTCACAGTGCCATTGGTCTGTCTTAAATTCCACATATTTTACTTTTTGATAGGAATTTTTGATATACAAAGTAAATTTTTGATAATAAGCAGCAACTAAGAATTGCTCCATAGTTTGACAAATTTCTGATAACTGCATTGGCAGCTCTGCTGCAGTAACAATATCTTTGGCTGTTTGTCACAGCATAGTCCTTAACCTGACAGTGTAAAGGTAGGCTGATTTGATAATTTAACTTTGAACTGTATTCAACATTTTGACTTAATTTTTAACCACATTAATGATCACATTTCCTTCCTTTTAAATAGAAAAATTTTCTGAAATCAGTCGAGTATGTTATAAATCAATGCTGTTCAAGTAAACATAGAATTTCTGCGAAAATGTCTGATACAAATGTACGCTTCAAGCTTATTGCAGAAAAATCGGTGAAAGACAAGTAGTTATTGCAAAAAATGTGGAAAGCAAAATGGTCTCCTCAACAACTAGTTTATATTTCTAAATGAAGTAACATTTGCAAAGCTATACATGGTTATCGGACTCGAACACCAATTCTAGTAACCTAAGCAACAGTAGGAAAATACCCACATCACTACTACCTAAGAATGACTGATGAGGCGAATTTCAATATTTTGAATTAGATCATTGCTTTGGATGTTGTAAAGAGCGAATATTCTCTTATCAGCAATGCTTAACGGTTGTTTGCCATCCTGGATTTCCATGTGCTGCCACATAAACAAAACTGAAAAATTTATGTATGTTTATGATCGAGTCTGGCTTGATGTCTGGTCTTCAGAACGGACAGGTTAATCCACTAACAGCCAATACACATAGTGAGAAAAACAAAGTATAATTATATTGAAGTAAACGCATCTTTTCAAGCTACATTCGTTCAATGAGCTTTCTCTAATTTCAGACGTACCAACAAAGGATAATTTTTTTGATGAAAGGGCCACTAAGTTATTAGGGAATTTACTTATGTTTTATATTACCAAATAGCTTGCAATATGTGTCAGGTGTTTCTCCAAAATGAATTCTCACAATGCAGAAGCACAAAATCGTAAAACAAGCTATCAAATTTAAGGAAAATAAATCTAAATGAAATGCAGTTAAAGGGATTTTATTCAAAAGAGCAATTAAATTTTTGAATTTCTTAAGTCGCCAGGAACTGAACCTGACTTATGCAAATGTGATATCAATATCATTCGTATAGACAATACCCTAAACTAACTATAAGCCAATATTTGTAGTAATTCTGCATAAAAAACAAATTTTAACAGCAAAGTTAGTGCAAGCTATTAACACTGATTTTCCGAAAGGTCAGCCTACGACTATTAGCATAAATTGAATTTGTATAACATACCATGTGAATATTAGAACTTTAATTTGGATGTTTAGTATCCTTGTTATGAAACGGGAGAAATTCCACAGTACACTAACAATTTTGATTTAGAAAGTGCTATTACTCAGAGTTCTTATAGAATTCTAAGAAACAAAAAACGAAATCAATGTTAAGAATAGCAGTAGAAAAAAGTGTTAAAATGAGGTGACGTATTAAACGGTTAAGCAAATGGAAAAATGAGAAACCAAAGCAAATTCGATAGATTCAATTAAACATTACAACTATATAGATAGTAAACAATTTAGAATTCATGTATTTTATCAGAAATAATGGTTTACTCGATCTCAATGGCGGTAGAACCAAATATGGCAGCTAAGTTTGTCAACATCTGACAGTTATGCATACATACACAAAAACGTAGAAATTTATTCGAAAGCTCATGCTTTTTCAAAATGTTATTTTCCATGCAAATATTACTGCTGTATGCGTTTAATAACTTACGTTTAACGGGATCTAAACATACTAAGAATTAAATCCATGCAAGAATGTCTAAACACATGCGTACAATGAAACAAAAACAAATTCATTCATTTGATAAACAACTACTCAAATAAATTCAGTACTTCAAACCGAGTAAATTGGCCAGGGATCCAATTAACAAAGGAAAAACTTCGATGAATTGAGTTAGGATAACAGGGATAATCAAAATGACTAACATTCTTTTCCCAACTATCAACACCTGCACATGCACAATATATGCATACAGTTGTCGTGCATCTGAAACCAATAACAGCTGAATAGACAAACTCATTAGCAATAACACTTACCTGCAGCAGAGGTATAGTCTAAACACAAGGCCAGTGTGATTTATAGGTAAATAAACATCATAGTTTGTTGGATTTATACGGCTGTTTAAATCCAAAAAATAATTAAATGTAGGCAAAGTGGTATATATTTTTGCAAACGTGAATTTAAGCTACGACTTCAAGGTATGCGGGATCATTCAGTTTCAAAGGACTAATTATTTCAGTTGGACTGGAACCAGAAATAAAAAAATGGGAGCACGGATGCCAGAATATTTCATAGAACTGTTATGGGCCGGGTCTGAGACGAAATCCTATGTAAATAAATGAGACTTGGGATCAGCAGAACGCTACTTCGATGTTCATATATAAGTTAAATTAAAAAAATTATGGAAACTCGGCATTTAAAATATAAGTGTGATATTTAAATATAAACATGATTTATGCATTGGTGTAGATCTACTTCACCTAAATATATATTAAAAAAATGACAAATACGTTATTTAATGAGATTTACGAAAATGAAATGCCCACTTGCCCCAAAAATGATCTTAAAATTTACAATACCTTTGGAGTCCTTGGAAACGTCATTCATTGAGTTTTCCACTGTGCGGGCGCGCTCATACTGTAGATCGAACTTTACTTTTTCAAGCTTAAAAATAACGCAATAATTGAACAGTAAATGAATTTTAATCCAATAAATGATATTCACACTTAATTTACAACTGGTTATTGTATCACTAAGAACAGTAGTTAAGATTTCCTATTACCCATATAGGAACATTAATTAAATAGGTAGTAACATGAATTCAATTTACTATTAATACAGGTAGTAAGTTGTAATGGGGAAGAATGACGTACTTCTAACCCTTAACCTCCTTGCTTTTTATTCACATTTTCGATTAATTTGGAAATCTATAGATATGAATACATCTACAGGGTATTGCAGATAAATCCGAATAATTTTACATAATTTTTTATAGTGCTGCAATATTTAAAATGCATTTTTATTCATTTGTATATGAATCTATCCCATATTATCTCAGTGTATATTTAATAAATTCAATGCTCTAGGCCAATCACATACTCAGAAATACCAAAATCAATCAGCGATCACTGTGTTTGTTCTTGCGAGACATTCTTCATCAGATATAGAAGTTCACTAAACTGCCTTCTTCAAACGTGGATGACAATTGTAATGCTTTGAAACAATCTGGAAAAATCATTGTCAGTCTTTAAAGTGTCACTTGCAGCAATAATTATGAACAATGTCGTTTAAGTTCAAGACTCTGCACCTTCACAGAAGTAATGAGAACTTCATGCACAGAAACGAGTCCCTTTCCACAAGGTCCAGAAATGTCGCCTCCAACTTACCAGACGTGAAGGTACTCGATTACTTTGTGTGGGGTGTAATTTAGGCAAGTGCTAATACATCACGAAAAGTCAGGTTGACGATATTAAAACTTCTATCTAGCGAGAAATGCACAAAATCGATAAAACGGCTCTTGTGAGATCTTGCTGCCAATTCGCGCAAAAGCAGTTGATGGAAGCCACATTGATTAAAACGTTATTTATTAATTTAATGATCATACTATATACCTATTTAATGTCTGGGATTTGTTTATTCAATTTAAATTAATAAAATTACGCTTCGCAAAAATTTCCGGATTTATCTGCAAGATCCTGTATGGGTCAATATATCCTCACGTAAAAATGAATATTTGAACTATGCTTGAAGTACATGAAACTGTAAAGGTTTTTTCAATAAAAAATATTCTAATTGTTTAGATAAATAATGTTCAGATAAGAAAGAGTTGTAAAGCCCATGAAAACAACAATTAACCTGAAATATTTCGTTTTCTGCAAATAGAGCACCCAAGCTTCAGAACGACTTAAAGGCACAAATTCATGATTAGAATAAATGTTTACTTTGTATTGTTGTCAGATTTACGATATCTTGTTTTGACAGTAAGCTATGAGCCTCTAAAACTTTTCTCAAAAATCATCAGTAAAAAAGTTTAGGCGAATTAGGGTTAACGAGAATCAAATTAAGTGCATCTTTACAAGCAATGAAAGCAGAGTATGGGGGAGAATACAAACCTCCTTTTGAAGGCGTTCAACATCTTCGGAAGAAATGGAGCCATTTGGTACTTCATTGGAGTCTTCAAACTCACCATATTTATTAAACACAACACCTTTTTCCTAAATTAAGAAATGGAAAACATTGTAATACAAACTATGCATGTATACGAGTGCAGAGAAGGAAGTACAATGAGAATTTATAGAATAAACAAAAGTAGCTGTAACAATGAGACGATCGCATTTCAAACAGTACATTGCAAGTTGATTATTCATTATGAAAACTCATTAGCAACTAAAAATTAGATGATACAAATTACAACGAATCCTGCATTGAAATTAACGATAGAATAGATGGGTGAATATGAATTTAGACGATGGCATTAAATATTAACTACATAAAACAGAAATATTACGCACTCTTAACTTGTCGTCTCTAACTTCTAAGGCCTCTTTGAGGCATTTGACTTCAAATTTGAGTGCTTCATTATCGCGTTTCTGCAATTGAAGTGCCTAAAACAGATGAGAAACATTAAATAGTAAAATGAGAGATAAAAAAGTTCAATTTTCAAAGTAAAGTGTCATGAAGAAAATGTAAAAAGTTATTTAACGAAGTAGACTAATTATTAATGGTGATTTTCAGATGAAAAAGCAGGCTTAAAGCTTACTTAATAATGTCAGACATTCTTATTTAGCTATGAAACAACTTCTTGAGTGCAAAACTAAAATCATTTTCAATTGATGTTTGTTTGTTTGGCAATCTGCTGTAATGATGTCAAAAAAATGAAACGGATGTTTATTTAGTTTATTATGACAGCATCAATCGCAAAACATTTTTATTCAATATTGATAAACACCTAAAATCCAAAAGAATAAACGCTACGAAGAGGAACCTTAACCCTATCTCGACAGAGAGGTGTTTCCCCACCACCCCTTGAAAAATAATATTATATAATTTTAAGGAAGATTTGGCCCTCATTTTTTACTTTTTTATAAAAAATTATGAAAACGAATTATTAAAACAGTTATTAATTTTATGTTTATTTTTGAGGTATATTCATTTTATTGCATAAAACCAATATTATATTAATTTCATTCTGCGATCAATAAGTTGTTCTGTAAATATTTGTTTATGTATCACATATTAATTGGGTATGCAATGGATATTTTTGTATTTAGATAAATGACCTTGCTAAATTCCAGCGCCCATATGTTATGGGAACATATATTTTTAAATTTTTTTCGTATTAGGGTCAATTTTCTGACGTCAGCATCCCCTATGACGTTAGAGAACCAGAATATCGAATATTTTTGTTACATTTAGTTCTGTAAAGTTGTGGTGCTTTGCGATAAATAGGAGCGGTTTTCTTAGGGAAGGGTACTCGATTTTAAAGGTGAAAAAAGCCTGCCCAGAAAATAACATGCCTGATTCCTCTCACGCGATGTACGATTGATGACACGTGCTTCTTCTTCTAGATCTAGAATTTTGTCTCGAAGACAGTCCAACTGAAACGTGAGGGTGCGGATTTCTTTCTCTTGACGGGAATTGTCATCATCAATCTAAAAACGATTTTAGAATCCAACAATTTCACTAGATATGAAAAGTCTAAATACGTTGGTAGTGAATGCAGTTTTCACATGCAAAATTTCAGGAAAAAACACTTAANCAAATTACAACGAATCCTGCATTGAAATTAACGATAGAATAGATGGGTGAATATGAATTTAGACGATGGCATTAAATATTAACTACATAAAACAGAAATATTACGCACTCTTAACTTGTCGTCTCTAACTTCTAAGGCCTCTTTGAGGCATTTGACTTCAAATTTGAGTGCTTCATTATCGCGTTTCTGCAATTGAAGTGCCTAAAACAGATGAGAAACATTAAATAGTAAAATGAGAGATAAAAAAGTTCAATTTTCAAAGTAAAGTGTCATGAAGAAAATGTAAAAAGTTATTTAACGAAGTAGACTAATTATTAATGGTGATTTTCAGATGAAAAAGCAGGCTTAAAGCTTACTTAATAATGTCAGACATTCTTATTTAGCTATGAAACAACTTCTTGAGTGCAAAACTAAAATCATTTTCAATTGATGTTTGTTGTTTGGCAATCTGCTGTAATGATGTCAAAAAAAATGAAACGGATGTTTATTTAGTTTATTATGACAGCATCAATCGCAAAACATTTTTATTCAATATTGATAAACACCTAAAATCCAAAAGAATAAACGCTACGTAGAGGAACCTTAACCCTATCTCGACAGAGGGGTGTTTCCCCACCACCCCTTGAAAAATAATATTATATAATTTTAAGGAAGATTTGGCCCTCATTTTTTACTTTTTTATAAAAAATTAGGAAAACGAATTATTAAAACAGTTATTAATTTTATGTTTATTTTTGAGGTATATTCCTTTTATTGCATAAAACCAATATTATATTAATTTCATTCTGCGATCAATAAGTTGTTCTGTAAATATTTGTTTATGTATCACATATTAATTGGGTATGCAATGGATATTTTTGTATTTAGATAAATGACCTTGCTAAATTCCAGCGCCCATATGTTATGGGAACATATATTTTTAAATTTTTTTCGTACTAGGGTCAATTTTCTGACGTCAGCATCCCCTATGACGTTAGAGAACCAGAATATCGAATATTTTTGTTACATTTAGTTCTGTAAAGTTGTGGTGCTTTGCGATAAATAGGAGCGGTTTTCTTAGGGAAGGGTACTCGATTTTAAAGGTGAAAAAAGCCTGCCCAGAAAATAACATGCCTGATTCCTCTCACGCGATGTACGATTGATGACACGTGCTTCTTCTTCTAGATCTAGAATTTTGTCTCGAAGACAGTCCAACTGAAACGTGAGGGTGCGGATTTCTTTCTCTTGACGGGAATTGTCATCATCAATCTAAAAACGATTTTAGAATCCAACAATTTCACTAGATATGAAAAGTCTAAATACGTTGGTAGTGAATGCAGTTTTCACATGCAAAATTTCAGGAAAAAACACTTAAATGCATTTTAGAAACTAAAGATCAGTGAAAATTACACGCTGATGCAATACTAAAGATCAGTGAAAATTACACGCTGATGCAATAAGGTTAAGTACAGGGGTAAATTTTGCAAAACAACGCTTAGAATGTTTGTATATGCTTTATAAACAGATTTGTTCAAAAAATTCTTTCACGAAAATTTAATGAAATCTTCAATACGGACTAATTGTTCCCTGCTTAGGAAGAAATTGATAGCAAAAGGTAATTTGATGACGATTTACCTCTTGAAACTGGTTGGCACAAATCTAGTATTTCTCAATACATATACTCTCACTTTGTGTTCTTGCATTACTACTGAGTGAGATAAACGAATTGAGTCGCCCTGCCATTAAAAACTACAGAGAATAAAATATATTGATTTGAAACTATGTTTAAAACATGCTAAAGACAGACCATGTTTACCCGATTACATACAACACTCGAAGCTATGCACACCATCCGCCATTGTCTGCGAAAACATTAAAAAGATTATAAAATAAATAGAGCAATTTATCCGTACAAGATAACATATTACCACTAGGGGAATGAAACACTTGCTAGAGACTATCAAAATATTAGATAATATTATAAACAAGTGAAGTGATAAGGGGAGACAAATCCAGAAGCGGACAGTGAAAATATGAACGCAAAATACTACATTGAATGTCGGCCATTATAATTAGGAACTTGGTTGAAATATATTGAAAATTAGTGTAAGTATTCTTTTTCATCACCATCTGTTTTGATTGAATTTAACTCAATTAATCCTTACTTTCTCGATGTCCTCTAATTATTGACAAAAAAGAACAGTAATATGCAACAAAATAGTTCGTAATAATAAATTCACAAAGTTTTTGAATAACTTCGTATTATTTTCTAATTTTTCATTACTTATCTCTAAATGTCAGAATCAAGATTAGAAGTGATTTACAAAATGTGGCATTGACAAATTATGGCACGCGAATACCAGATGTCTTAACCACATAGACGATTAAAAAATAGTAGCCAAATATAGTTATTCATTGAAACAATAAACATTAAAAAAATAACAGAAATCAAAGTTAGACGATGCAAAAAACACTAGTAGGCTTTATCGATACTCAAACATTGTTTTTGGAAATATAACAGCAGCATTGACATCATCGAAAATATTGTTCAGATATCTGTACTATTTTTTCCAGGTCGACGAAAGCAATATTGTAAAATATTGAGCTATTGCAAAGAAAAAATCAAGGCCTGGATATTACTAATATCAAAACATGAACTAAAATACCTTAAAAAAGATTAAGATAGGTAAAAATGGCTCAATAGTAAATGTATTAAAGAGTAGATCCTGCAAATAACATTAGAAAATCTAAAAACACGTGTGAGTATCCACGATTACCCTTCCTAGTGAAAACATAAAAACACATTGAAATTACAATATAAACCAAACGTTTTATGCGCACTTTACCGTAAATTTACGATATATTAAATCCATACTGACAATTATATAAACTTCTTTATTTTATATTTTATAATGGAAATATTAATATTGGAGCGAAAGATGTTTTTAAAAGCAAGAGAGTAAGTAATTCATTAATGCGTAATGGCGTTTTAATGGCTAAATTTGACAAGATAATTTGTGAAGACTCGGTGTTTACACAATCAGTAGGAAATTAAAGTAAACAGTACACGTCAAGTTAATAACACATTTATTGGTATTAAACAGTTTAGCACGTTTAAAGAAAACTAAAATTTGCCCTACTTTATTAAATTTTGTATATAATCTGCTTGAATATGTAAACACATTTAAAGATGTCATTTATGGAAAACAAAATTCATCTCAATTAAGAATATTTGTAGAAGAAAACAAAAATATTCATCCGAAAATCAAAAAATTGTATTGGAAATTCCATTTTAATTAACCCGCAAAGTAAATTTTAAATAGCAGTTACATGCATGTAGTACGTTGCAGTCTGAAAAAGTACACATACGCCGATGTAATAAAATCAATAATAGCATTTTTAATATCGCCCTTCCAAATTTGGCTATTATAAAGATGAAACAGCTGTGACATATTTCTTCTTTATTAGAGTGCATCACAGTGTAAGAAGAGTGTTTTACATAGCGGAATTTTAAGAATTGGCATTAAAATTCAAGCCATTTTAATAGAACGGAGCATTATATTATCATCCTTGCAAAGCATATTTACAAATTGCTCATAATCAAGAAGCATGAAAGACCAAAGGGTTTTCAAATTAATGCTATACTCCATTGTCTAAGACATTAGAAATATCGAAAAATGAGCTAATTGGATTCCCAACGTATACATATTACTAGACAGACTACTTATAGTTGTACCCTCAAAATGTGTACTCACACATTTAGACGCGAGTTAGAAACTTTTAAAATCTAGAGCGTTATCTGGGTTTCAATACAATTTAATATTTATTGTATCTTTCTTTTTAATCACTGAGATAAGTTGGATTTGAATTTTAATTGCCAGAAGAGCATTGGATGAAAAACCAATAATTTAGGTTGAAGTTCAAAATATGGCACGAGCCTAACTTAATTTTAAATAAATGTGATAATATTTAAACTGTTATAAATTGGGTTACATTTTATCAACGAAATATAGTCTTATTGAAACTTTTGAATTTGAAATACGATGAATCATTTAAAATATTATTCATGCTTCTCAGTTTAAAGCCTATTTTAACCCAAGCGGATCAGTTAACGAGCAATGTTACATGACATGAAATACGATTAAATACATTTTCTTTGTGATTAGAATTTAATTAATCTAATTTCATTAATTTAAGTTAGTACATTTTGAAGTTTTACTATAACATTAAAATTGTTTCATATTTTTTTTAATTTTTGTACGTTTTGCCATTGCCACATTAAAAACAGTTTTCAACTATAATAATTCATTAGCAACTATAATCAAATATTTGTTTATTGAGAATCATAAATTCAGCGTTGTGATTCTCACTGACAGATTATTTCTATCTACACTTACAAAATCTTTACGTAAAACTGTTGTGATGAATGTGATGATAAATGGTGTCATTAAAACACGACTTGAAAGAGTACTCAGTCATCCAAATACCAAATTTTTCGAAAAAGTTTTTGTTAATTTTATATTGTTTATGAATTTAAGATAAATATTTTAACTGAAATAGCTGTTCATGGAATAAAAATAAAAAACAATTATATGTATTTAAAAAAGGAAAATCAAAACATGGACAATACAAAGAATATTTCCATTTGTTGAATTGTATGAGGGGGGAATTGAATTTTGATCATAATTCAACTTAGCAACTACTATAGTTTAGTAGGTTGATGCGATTCTGTCTAAGAGCAAAAAACAGTGTCGAGCGTATAACTTTTTTGCAAATATTGTGGATACGATACGTCCAGCAGAAATGTTTTCGCAATTTTTCAATATATTACATGATTATCGTTTACTGTTTTATTTTCAAAGTTTTAAACATCTTTTAAAATTACACCACCTGAACTGCTAGGTGGCAGAAATAATCCTGCAATTGTATTTAATAAATGCAATGAATTTAATGAATAAGATGTTCAACAAAAAATATATATACTTGCTGTTTTAAAATTGAATTGTCCTAAATAAATATTTAAATATGTTCAAAAAATATTTTCTTACTGGTTTTGAAGCTTTTGGCATTTTGATAAAGTAGATATCATCGCATTCTGAAACTAAATTATAACTAAATGTGAAAAAAGTAATAAAATAATCCCATTCAAATAAAAAAATTCCCACACTAAAACTCAGAACACAGTGAAATGATGGTTTCAAAAACACGCCTGGAAAGTGTGACAATTTAAAGTTTAATATTGAAGGCGAAGATCTTCCGCCAAAGACATACAATAATGAACAAGCTTGTACAAAAGATAATCTGAACAAAGATTATGTTATTTTCGATTTTTCATACAACTCCACAATAATTTGGTCCATGTACTCACTCTATATTATTCTGTAACACCTGACAACGGTAAAGTAGCGCTATATATATAT
>CABFPE010000854.1:144767-181128 GCA_900660155.1 Hofstenia miamia | reverse complement strand
GTTTATATATATATATATATATATATATATTTGCTTGCCACATTCCTTTTACTAAAACCATATTTACATTTTCTCAGATATTCGATTGAATATAATTACATAATAAATAAATGTTTTACTAAAATATGGTATCTACTTTTTACGTATGATCCTATAAAATGAACAAATCTGTGATTTATAAAATTACAAATCAGTGGCTATTCTTGAAAGATTGGGATATAGAACTAAAGGATCTCTAAAGAATAGTGAAAAGAGCTAAAGAATTGAATAAGAATTGGTAGAGTACTGACTGTCTAAAGATATATAGTAGAAAGATATAATGTATAGAACAGAAATACAGAGAAGAAAACTATAATATATATACCAGAAACTCATCCAAATATACTGGATGCACTATTTTTAGACTTCTGTCAGACTAGAATAATATCAGATAATATCAGAAAGCCCTCCAAGAATAGAGAATGCAATATTTTCTATTGTATAATGATAAAACTCACTATAGAAGTAAGCGAAACTGTTGTAAAACAGCTATTCCTTTTCTAGGAAAAATTCGAAAAAATGTATCTGAATGATGAAAACACATTTTTTTGATTTTCTTGAAAACCGCTAAATTTAGAGAAAAAGTTCCTTTTAGGATAGATATAAACTTGTGTATTCTGCACCTTTTGACACCAATATCACCTTTCTATGATAAGAAATGAGTGAGTTATAGCCATTTTTGTGAAATTTGACTTCGCGCGACCACCCTACTAAATATTAACTGGTAGTTAACATACAATGTTTTGAAGTGCTAGGTTAATCAAATTAACATTTATAATATTCAATTTGGTGAGAAACTATTTTTAACAGGTTTCCATGGCACCAAGTGCTACTGCATTGGCGTCACATTCTACTGTAAAATCCGGTATGAATCAAGATCGGGAATAATAATTTTTCATACCATAAAAATAATATGCTTCATTCTTTGTTTGTAATCTGTAATTTAGCCAGAGCATCAACTGTTTTATTGTCGCTGTAAATTCCAATTTCATCAATTAATAAGTCCAAGAAAGAACTGAACACATTATGACAAACGTTTTACCGTTCTCAGCTTCAATCCATTTTTGCTGAGCAGTGATAAGACAACATGTGTTGATTGTAAGAAATCTTAAAAAATGCTGTTTGTTTTCAAAGCAGCATCAATATGACAAAATATCTCAATCTTGAACTATTGTACGAAGTTATCGCTGAAGTAAGTACTTCTAAGATTAGAATTTGGACATGGAAGAGCAATTGAATCAAAATGAATTTCAACAACTTCACTGTTTGGAAGGTGCTATTGATCTCAACCAAGGCAAGTCTTAGTAGTAATCATCAGCTTCCACATTCTGAAATAAAGAAATTAAAATGTAATGAGTGTGGTTATCAATGTCCATATGCTAGTACTATGAAGATACATCAATGTAAACACTCTGGCATAAAGCCATTTAAATGTGATATTTGTAGTTATGGATTTTCACGCAGTTGGGATCTCAAAAGGCATGAGCTTTCAAAGCACTTTGGTATAAATCCATTTAAATGCCATATGTGTAGTTATGAATCTTCGCGGCTTGGGAATTTGAGAAGACATAAGCTTTCAAAGCATTCATGTTGAAAGGCCCTTTAAATGTGGAAATTGTAGCTATGAATGTTCTGTTTGATTAACTCTTAACACATAATTTTAAGCACTCCTCACATTTCTAAAGTATCAATTTGTTTGTATGACAAAAATAAGATTTTGGAAACCGTGATAATGATAACACTATTTTGGTAAGTGTATAGGTGCTTGTCATATTATATTTTACTTGTTTTAATGTGTAGTAATTTTGACTAATGTATTGTGAATTTAGATGTTTGCCATGATTATAGTTTTCTGTTTTTTAATAAGTACTTCAAATTTTTAAAGCTGATAATCTACTTGAAAAGTCGTTTTTTTCTTTGAATTTTCCTCTATTGGTATCAATAGCTAGTTGCCAAATCGAGTGTTGCAAAATATTTGCATTTTAAAGTTTGCTCATCAATTAGTGGAGGTGAATATCAGTCTTTTGTTGTTTTGTTTTCTTGTTCAATCCTCAATAATCTACACAAACAAACTTGTCATCCTTGTTTTTTACCAAATGACATGGAAATGACCTCGATGAGGTGCTTTTTATGAACTACATCGTTTTTTTAAATCTTGATTTCTGCTTTTGCTGCTTCTGGTTGACAAAATTGTTTGTCTTATTAATTGTTCATTAACAGTTTTAATGGCATATTTAACAGTAAACACGCAATCCGAATCGTTATCTGTTTGAGAAGTTATATCTTGAAAATCAATTTTTTAAATTTTTCGCTCTCTTTCATGTTCAGCTTATCAGATATATTAACTTTCTCAACGATAGCTCTACCTCAATTTAATAATTTATAGGTAGTCAATCGCGATAACAGCTGTTGTATTTATGGTACATTTGTATCCTCTTTTTCCAATTACCAACTTATTATTTGTATTGTCTAAATATCTAGTTTAGTTGGTGACTATTAGTGTTTCTAATAATTTTTTAATAATTTTTTATAACACCTTGTCGTTTGAAAGAATTTGTATAAATTTAGATGCTTCGACATGATCAGAAATAGTCGTCGGTTGTTTTTATGTGATTGGCGGGCGTTTTCATCTGTACCTATTAATTCAGAATGGAGTACTTTGGCTCAGAAACAATTGAAAGGAAAATCCCCGGAAAAACTAATTTATAAAACAGTCGAAGGCATTGATTTGAAACCCATTTATACATCAGAGGATACGCAAAATCTCAAAGATGAAATACCTGGAAAGTATCCCTTCACCCGTGGTCCTTATCCAACCATGTATACTTCACGTCCATGGACTATTCGACAGTATGCTGGCTTTAGTACTGTTGAAGAGAGTAATGCGTTCTATCGTGCCAATCTGAAAGCTGGTCAACAGGCATTCATTCAAAAATATTTTCAAATTTATTATAGTTTTAGCCAGCAAATGTGTTCTATATGGTTATTAAGAATTATGGTACTAAAATTATATTTTATCACATCCATATTTATCCGCTAAATAATTGGAATTAATGTGTAATTTTGGAATTCTATTTAATTGTTGGCAAGAAACTTTTCATCAAATAAAATTTAAAGTTTAAAATTGGAGAATTTGTAAGTATAAATAATTGTTCTGCGAACGAAGTTTTTTTTGCTACTTAAAATTTTAGTTATATCACGAATTCTTGCTCCAGAATTTTATAATGCTACATGTTGATAGAAATAAAGCATGAATGCCTAATAGGGCTTAAGCGTTGCTTTCGATCTTGCCACTCATCGTGGGTATGATTCTGACAATCCTCGCGTTCATGGAGATGTTGGTATGGCAGGGGTAGCTGTTGACACTGTTGAAGACATGAAGGCTTTATTTGATGGCATTCCTCTAGATAAAATGTCTGTATCTATGACAATGAATGGTGCAGTTATTCCCGTATTGGCATTCTATGTTGTCGCAGCGGAAGAACAGGGTGTTTCCCAAGAAAAACTAACCGGAACAATTCAAAATGATATTCTCAAAGAATTTATGGTAATTTATATATTTTTTTAAATTAACTATTCGAATAATCTCATCCCGTCATAAAATTTACCAATATATTTTAATTAATTTTCAATTTTAGTTCAAAAATCTTGATTTAGTCATGTATACACAATATTGAATTGTGGTCAATTGAAACAAGAATAAAAGTATTTTTTACAACAAGAAATTTATTTTTTAGCTTTTACAAATTCGTTATCTTGTTTAATGTGCGTTCACACTAGTGCGCTTCAAACAATTACGTTTCAAATGGTTGAACGTACCTGCTAAGTATATTTTACATCATACAATCCGTGCGAATAGATTTGTTTTACATTAGTGTGCTACTCATAACACTGATAGTGTAAAAATTTTCCTAATTCGATTTGGTTACGCATCGAACCATGCTGACTAATTTCTTGTCATTCAAATGTAAAGTGTAAACAACTAATTCCAAGTAAAGCAATTGGTTACCTTTGTATTTCATAACTACACTAGCGTGATGATGCATAAACATTTATAGACTGGGCAATTACTGGCGATCAACCTATCTTTGCTCAATTGTTCCTAAATTTTTACAAAAGATCGCACTACAACATAACCTCGTCCCAAATCTGTTTCGCGATGAAAATTCTAAAAAAAACTGCTGGCAATAGCGAGTCGACGTAAACGTAGCTGATGGTACTATCTTCGCTTCGAATGTAAGAATCGAGACTTTGGAAGAACAAATTCTTAGCGTTGACTATTTTTAATGTGCATTAAGTTTATTTATGGTATAAAATAATCCTTAAGCAGTAAAGCTGGCATAATCTCTCCTCTTTAAGTCACACTTCGCATAATTGTCATTTCCAAAATAGTTTACAGGTGAAAGTGTTTTAAACTCCGCTTATTGTCATACTCGCATGTCATCTCACTAATTAAAAAAAATCATATTCTATATCTAAGCGACAAAGCCAAAGTTTTAATAAAAATATAGTTCTACATTGTGTGCATTCTATAATTTCAACAGTCTTAGGTTTTGGTTTACTCAATAGTTATCGACGTTAGATGCAAAGTTCATGCATTGTTAACAATTTAAAACTCTTTCAGAAAGAGATTTGTTTTGATAAATGACTTTGAAACCAGTTATCCAAATGACGCTATGTAAACTGATGAAGATTGTGATGCTAGTGAAGATAATGATAATGTTCCTACTCAAGGTGAATTGACGTACAAAGAACAATGAAGCAAGATGTGATGACTTAGTAGAAATTGTCATGTAAAGGACTTGGCACAATCCGTAAGTTTCAGTGATTTCTTCAGGAAAGTTGTTGTTTGGATGCTTGATTTGACACAGTGAAATGGTTGAGCAAGATACTGTTAAAAAAAGTCCATCATCTATCGTTGATTATTTTACTAAATATAATAATTGCTCGTTTCTCACACTTGTATGTGTATTAACATTTAAGACATGTGATAATTCTAATGACAATTTTTAGTGTTTTGTCACCTCCGTATATAGTCATTCTCAGAATGTAGTCACAATATACAAAAAACAAACAGGGTGACTATAATGAGAGTTTTCTGTACGGGGAAAGTGATATTTGTTTAATTTGAACATTTCAAAAGAATGTCCACATCTCAAAATTAGCAAATAAGTTTAAATATAATTCATTTTCACACCTTACTGTACGTCACCCTTTACTTTGTTTCATAAACGATTGTAAGATTAGTAAAAGCAGTTGATTTTATTAGGCAAAATGATTGCAATTTATGCTAAAATTTTACATCAGTTGTTTAACTGATTTATATTGAAGGTGTATAGTAAATTTTGTCTTTAATATTGGGACAAGAAGTAGTTTGCCAATTCCACGTTTTCCGCAAGTTCATGTTAGTGTTAATATGTGTGTTGTGGCTTCAAAACTCTTCCTGTGTTTTTTCGAAATTGCAATCAAGTTATAGCAATATCAGCTATCACATTTTGTTTTTGCGGTGCCAAGTTTCTTTTTCAGTTGAAATATTTGTTCGAATTATACATTGTTGTTTGTTTGAGACTTGATGCAAAACACGAATGGATTTTGTTCTTTTATCAATATCTTTATCAGACTGAAATATTCCAGATACATCAAAATTGCCCCAAAAGTAGCAAAGATATTTTTTAGGAGATAAAGCGGGAAGTCAGACGCACATCAAATATATATTTATATATTTATTGACTTATTCTTTTAAAACACATGCAAAGAAGCCAAAACAATGTGTACAAATAACATATCGTTTAATAAGAACTGCTATATGAATTAAATGTTCTTCATGTGGAACAATGACATACCAAACGATGTGTGCAACTGTCTTCAAGTTTGTAAAAATTGTTCCAATATAATGAAGGGTTTTCAGTAAATTTAAAAATTGAAAACGTTTCAAAAAAATAAAAGATTTGACAAAATAAATTGTAAAAATCGGGCGGCTGCTTAATTATTTTTATTATTAAACTCAATATTAAGCAAAATTATTGTTAATCCCATTACCTCAATGCTATTGGTTAAACGTCCATTGCTCTACACCGATCTATATAAGAGAGAATTTATCTTATAAAAATTTATTTATTGTGAGTTGGCGGAAATATTGTTTTGTACCACAATGCAGAACGACAACTAAAAGTAGCAATCTGCATTTCGTTTCTGTTCCCCGAACAATAACAATTCGCAAAGCTTCGTTTGCTGCTGCTAAAAGAGCAGATGCAAAAAATCCTCCGAATTATGCTGTTTATGCTGCGAAAGTCATTTCAATTTCAAAGATTTTGAAAATTTTCACGAATTTAAGATGAAAAAGTGCAAGTATTTGCGGTTAAAGAAAGGCATTGTTCCTCATATATTTCACTGCCAAAAAAATGTTGTAGAAAATCAGAATAAGCGGTTGTCTTCTATAAACCGTTTACGAAAGAGGGATGTTGGGGAATTACAGGGTGGGGCAAAAGTAACCTTACCCAAACAGAATTTTTAATAGAAAGTTTTAATGCACAATACATGAGAAAAGTATTCTGTAACAAATTTGAACAATTCTTAATGAAAAGTTTTAATACACAGTACATGAGAAAAACATTACAAATGATTCTCGAAGTGTCTCCCATTTTCTTGGATGCATAGCTCACACCTTTTAATAACAGTGTGACAAATGTCAGACAAAAGATTTTTATCTGCATTGAGATCGTTGAATTCCTGAATAATGTAATCACGAAGATTGGCCATTGTTTGAGGTCTCCTTCGATAGACTCTTACCTTTAAAATACCCCACAGTGCAAAGTCACATGGGGTGATGTCGGGAGAACGTGGAGGCCAATCAATTGTTCCTCTTCTGCCAATCCAGGTTTGAAATGTCTCATCAAGAAAGTTGCGGACTTCCCTCGAAAAATGTGGGGGAGCTCCATCCTGCATCCAAATGTTATTTATATCTGGATCAATACGAGGCATTACGAAATTTACAAGCATATTCAGATAATTTTGGCCATTTACGGTGTCATAAAAAAAATAAGGCCCAATAAGGAATGTCAATGATATGCCTCCCCATACATAAACACCTTGAGATTGTAACTTTTTACTGTCATCAATAAGATGAGGGTTATCAACCGAATAATAAACACAGTTATGCCTATTAACGGCACCATGCAAGTGAAATGTCGCTTCATCTGTCGAAATGATTTTGTCAATGACAGTGGCATCATTTTAAGTGGCAGCAAGATACCATTCAGCAAACTGAGTTCTCCGATCAAAGTCATCTTCATTCAAGGAATGCAATAAACGTGGTCTCCACATTTTTAGTTGTAGATCTTTCATAATTCTTGATAAGCTTCTCCTTGACAAATTCAGTTCAAAACTGGCTCTTCGCTTGGAAGTAGCAGGATAGGCATCATAGAAAACTCGTACATTTTCTTGGTTGTCAATGCTACATGCAGATAAAGGCCTTGCCACTCTTTTTAACATCATGAACTGTTCCTGTCTCATAGAACTTTTTAGCAAGTTCATACATTGCCTGTCTGGAAGGTACCGCTGCATTTGGAAAGATTTGCTTAAATTTATTCTGAACTTTATGCGAATCCTNAAATTTACAAGCATATTCAGATAATTTTGGCTATTTACGGTGTCATCAAAAAAATAGGGCCCAATAAGGAATGTCGATGATATGCCTCCCCATACACAAACACCTTGAGATTGTACCTTTTTACTGTCATCAATAAGATTAGGGTTATCAACCGAATAATAAACACAGTTATGCCTATTAACGGCACCATGCAAGTGAAATGTCGCTTCATCTGTCCAAATGATTTTGTCAATGACAGTGGCATCATTTTGAGTGGCAACCAGATACCATTCAGCAAACTGAGTTCTCCGATCAAAGTCATCTTCATTCAAGGAATGCAATAAACGTGGTCTCCACATTTTTAGTTTTAGATCTTGGTAAGCTTCTCCTTGACAAATTCAGTTCAAAACTGGCTCTTCGCTTGGAAGTAGCAGGATAGGCATCATAGAAAACTCGTACATTTTCTTGGTTGTCAATGCTACATGCAGATAAAGGCCTTGCCACTCTTTTTAACATCATGAACTGTTCCTGTCTCATAGAACTTTTTAGCAAGTTCATACATTGCCTGTCTGGAAGGTACCGCTGCATTTGGAAAGATTTGCTTAAATTTATTCTGAACTTTATGCGAATCCTTTTCTTTCAGCCATTCTTCAAGAATTAAGATCCTCTGCTCTACTGTGAACGGCATTGCAACTCAATTAATCAATGCACAGTTATTAAAATATTCGATTAATAAACCATCTATGATTGTAAAATGAAATGACGCTCTTAGACGATGGAATATAATTAGTCTAGATAAACAAAATATCTATTCTAGTTGAAACCTAGTGCTAATACTTTTTACTAATGATTTGGGTAAGGTTACTTTTGCCCCACCCTGTACTTGCTACAAATATATCACCTGAAATCGAAGTCTCAAATGAAAAATCGACGCAAACTGAAAGAATTAGTAAGTCAAAGCACTGTCAAACGAATATTAAAACTGTCCACGCTACAAATCAATGCAATCTCGTTAATGTCACTTCACCAAAGTCTACTGATGAATCATTTTTTGTGGAAGAAAATTCAACATCCGAATATCTGCTATCATCTTCCTCGCCAGAACTTTCCTTCAATCAGTTATCTCAGATGTTAGCCGATTCAATGCATTATTTCGGCATTCATCACAATAACATTGCTTTGATTAACGTCATTGCAGAGCATTTGATGGAAGTGTCTTTTTACCATGTGACGCCAAGAGAAATGGTTTTAATTGTACTTTCGAAAGTTCGCAAAAATTTTCCTTTAATCGAAATCAGTCAAATCTTTAATTCTTCGCCTGCTTGTATATCAAGAGTATTGAATGTGTTCGGTTTTCAAATCGCTTCGCTGTTATCTCAATTAATTTACTTTCCCAATTCAAGCACTGTTCAAACGAACATCCCTCACTCATTTCAATTTTTTCCAAATGTAATTTCCATTGCCGACTGCTTTGAGGTGCAAATTCAGAAACCATCGGATCCAACTACCCAAGCACTAACATGGTCAAATTACAAGCAGTGTACTACAATTAAGTACTTGTTATCTTGTACGCTTGATGGCATGATAAACTCTCTAGTGGATATGGAGGTCGTATTTCCGATTGTGAAATTGTGAGCCAGAGTTCTTATTTGGATGAGTTACTACCCTGTTCACAAATTATGGCAGACAGGAGCTTTAAGAGTTTGGCAAATGACTTGGAGTTAGAAGGTTGTGAACTGTGGCGAGCATCAAGTACATCAGGAAGTGCTTTTACTGAAGCTGAAGCTCGCTTGAACAAAACTATTGCAGCTACTGGAATTAATGTTGAAAGAGTTATTGGTCGACTTCGTGACTATAAATCAATCTCAGCCCACGCATGTACGCCAATATCTAATGTGCATTTATTAGATATTTTTTGTCTAATTGCAAGCTCATTATCGAATGTACAAAATAAAATATGTACAATTTAGTTTGCTGCTTTTTACTATATTGAATTTTTTATGTGTAGCTTATTACACGAAATATTCATTTTCTGATATTTATTTTTGATATCTTTGCAAAAGCTTTAAATAACCTATCAAAATTGATTATTATACATTGCAAATTAAATGTAACTACGACTTTATAGCATTAAAGTAACTAACATTTATTGAGTTTAGGCAATACAGTGCGGTGCAAAATTAAAGAAACGCTTTGTTTAAATATTTTAGACACGATTCTAAATACGAAAATATTATTTTTTGGAAACCCTAGCTTTTACTATTGTTCTATAGTAATTCATGTATTGTTTTTTACAGCTAAAACTACTATTAATTTTTTTAGTCTGAGTAATCTAACGGAAGAATGAAATTAACTTAAAAGAAATACAAAAACAATTTGTGCAAAACTAAAAAAACATTATTAAAATTCAAAAACTAATAGCCACTATGCCGACCATTGTTTGCTATGATGTTGTAAGTCCTTTCCTTCATGGAATCAATGAGATCAATGATAGAATATTCGCTGATGTTGTCCCATGCTTCTCGGATTGCTTGGCGCAGTTCAGCAGTAGTGTCATACTGTCGTGCGTCACGATAAACATCATGAACCATCAGAGCCCAGATGTTTTCGATTGGGTTCAGGTCTGGAGACAAAGATGGCCAATCAAGCAGTGTAATTCCATGTTCTTGAAACCACTGCAATGTTGTGCGTGCCTATGATAGAATTAAATTGAATAAAAACTATAACACGAAATTTAAGAAAATATACCTTATGTATCGGTGCATTGTCCTGCTGAAATAAGAAAGTTCGACCACCAATAAGTTCTCCATTGAGATCCAAATCGAGGTCATCTAGCATTTTCTGATAGGAGCCAGCAGTCATACGCCCTTGAGGAAATTGTATTTCCAACTTTCCGCCAAATCCAAAGCCGCCCCATACCATTACTGAACCTCCACCGCCTTGACGTTTAGAATAAAACTCGAAATTGGATCCCAATCCATGCCAGTAATATTTCAAGCAGTCTGGACCATCGAGGTTGAATTTTTTCTCATCTGTAAAGATGACTTTTCTCCACTCTTTATCCCATGTCCTGTACTTCCTACCAAACTGTCTTCTAGCCTCTAAATGGTGTTCTTTCCACTGAGGTCTAGCAAGCATCTTTCTCCAACAAAGGTTGCGTCGCTTGAGCTCACGTGCCACAGTCCATTTGCTAGCATGTAAGGAAATTTTTCGACCTATTGCATTGCAGCTAATCGTCTTATGGCCTTTTAGTACGCGCCGAATTCGCCTGAGCATTCTTTGGTTTATCTTTCTAGGTCTTCCAACAGGTTTTCCACTTTTCCCCTTGTTTGCTCCATTAATAAATTTTGAAACTGCTGACCTTGAGCGACTGATAATTCGTGCGATTTCTGATACGCCTTTACCAGATGAATGATATGCAGTAATCTGGCCCTTCTCAAATTCTGTCAGAAGCTTAGCAAGTGGCATTGTCGGGTTGTTAGCGTGGATCAATAAAATCTGATTCAATGTTGAAAATGCAAAGTGAATGTTAATTTTTTGAATGTGTTTCTTTAGTTGTGCACAACTTTCATTGGTTGGTTTTAATTGGCCAATGTGCTAGTTTGAAATTATTTTGCGACACATTCGTTTGTTTATCTTCTCATGTGGGGGTGTGCTTCATCATTAAATATTCTTCCTGTTGATTATATTTTATGACTCAATATAAAAAATTTCAATGCATAAACAATCTTAATGAATTAAAAATATCGTTTCTTTAGTTTTGCGCCGCACTGTATGTACCTCTTCCAAAATAATTCACATTCTTTTACAATGGGAATAATATAGTTCTTATCTCAAAATGAGTCTCTAAAACTGTAACAATTCTGCTATTTTCGAAATTTACATCTGCAACACAGAATAGTGTCTTCAATTTTCCATGCAGCAACATTTGAGTCTGTATTTGAGCATAGAATTTCGGTGCAATTCGAAAATCCTGCGAATAACAGATTGAAATATTCTTTGCTTTTGAAGGACACTTAACTTCCGCAATGTATTCATTTGATATTCCGTCAGGTGAAGCACCAATGACTGGATATTCACTAAACAAAATAATGCCGCATCGATATCTAAATATGTATTACTAACATTCTAAATAGCAAATAACAAACCTCAATGTTATAATTTGTAGCAACAACATCAATAACTTGCTGTTCAAGATCCAAGCCTCTGTTCATTTCAAAAGTAAAAATCGATTTTGAGCCCAAGATTTTAGCGACAAATGACCCATCGACTTTGCATCGAGAAGCTTCATATACTATAGACAACGTTATCCTACCAAATCGCATTTTCACCCAGACTTTGTTCATTAGTTTAGGTATTTAGGAATTGTTCCAAATGCGGCAGATAAGTATTTAGTTGATTTTGAAGTAAATTCATTATATCATTCTCTTGAAAATAACGGAAATTGGTAAACAAAACGTCTAGGTATAAACCATTTAGCGGATCGGGAGAGATGTAAGAACAGATAAGGGTTTTAGAACTCACAACTTTTGTTGTCTTCGAAACGAATGAATTCAAATTTAAAGGTTGATTTGACAAATTCTCCGTCTGGAAGTCGCAAGCCTAAATCTCGAGGTTATATTCTATTAAATCCCACATATATTATGGTAAAAATATTAATAATTGCAAGTATTACTTTAATGAAAAGTTTTCTTGCGTCAGAAAGGGATGGCTTTTTCCAGTAGCACTTAACTTCAGTGCGAGATGGCTCCATTGATCTTCGATATAACCACATTAAAAAAGCAACAATGTGTTTACATCCACCCTTTTGTGCTATGCATCCATGACACTGAATCGTCAAAACTTCATTTTCCTTGTCGATTATTGCTTCTACTTCATAGGGCTTGCAACTAAGTTTATGTTCTGGAGTGATCGAACAAATAATATCACATCTTCCATTATATCGGCGAAGTTTAACATTTTCTCTTTTCATCTTTTGATTTTGCACACCGGGAATACAAAACACAGGTGAATTTGCAAAGAATGTAGTGACCATTTCATCTGAAACTAGTGGCAAGTTTGAACTATAGGCCTTAACAAAATCCATACTGGCAATTCCAAGGAAACAAAGAATGGTTATATGGTTTATAGAGCAATTGACCTCTAACCAATAGCATTAAGGTAATGGGATTAACAATACTTTTGCTTAATATTGAGTTTAGTAATAAAAATAATTCAGTAGTCGCCCGATTTTTACAATTTATTTTGTCAAATCTTTTATTTTTTTTGAAACGTTTTCAATTTTTAAATTTATTGAAAATCCTCCATTCTTGTAGAGAGTTTTTTAACTGAATTTGAAATATCAAATAGGTTTGTTTATAATGACAAATGAATATACTTTGGCAAAGGAACAATTCGTACAAACTTATTTTGAAGAGATTTTTATTTCTTTACGAGTGCATTCTTAGACAGTAAGTGCTTTGATGAACTTAGACCTTTAACACCAGGAGAATAGAATGAAATAAATGAAGAAAGATTTAAATTCTACTTGCCAGTTAAAGTTCATTAAAAAGACACAAGTCCAAGTATTCCAGATATAAGGATAAAGAAAGAACATGAATTTTTAAAAGTATATTTATATAGTTATTGTTTACTATCTATTTTGTGCAGCGTTTTCTAATTTCAAAAAATCCTGTTTACTAGGCAACCAAACGTTTGAAGCCTACGTTAAGTGGATTTAATTAATAGTGTAAACAAAGTATTTTTAACATTAATTCTTGCATTTTAAGGAGTTAAGAGGATACCATAACACGATTTAATTTAGAAGCAATGTGTTATCGTTCCATTGAGTGCTCATGTGACCTCTAATGTGTTTGAAGCTATAAAATTTTGAATGGGGTTTGGATTCAGAATAATTGTTATGAATGATTTAAAACGTCAAACATATTCTTGAAAATCATTTCAGTTTTTACCACTATTGATGGGTTTAAGCAGTGCTTCAGCTCCACCAGTCTTTCTTAGCATGACCTAGCGTCATCAAGTGATAATCCGACACCTCTGTTGGTTTCAGGTTTTGAGCTGAAATCTTATATTGCAATGAAAGAAGCTGATAGATCATTTATTTCAATGAAACTAACGGCTCCTTCATTAAACTTCTTTACATAGCGTATCGAATTGACACTCCATTTATTTTTCGGTTTCAGTTGTCTTTAAATTTACCCACAATGATATTGAGATTCTAATATATGTAACAAAATTCAGTAAATGTTAAATTTTTTTGTGATTTTTTTAAGCGCTTGGGTATGCACTTTTGATTGAATATTACCTCAAATTCTTTTTACATGTTTGTCTATTTTTGTTTAGGTGCGAAATACGTACATCTATCCTCCAGACCCTTCCATGCGCATCATTGCAGATATATTTTCATACACATCTAAGCACATGCCGAAATTCAATAGTATTTCAATTTCTGGTTATCATATGCAAGAGGCTGGAGCAGATGCTGTTACTGAACTTGCTTTTACAATCGCTGATGGAATAGAGTATTGCAGAACCGGTCTCAAAGCCGGACTAGACATAGATGCATTTGCTCCTCGTCTGTCTTTCTTTTGGGGCATAGGAATGAATATGTTTATGGAGATTGCTAAATTAAGGGCAGGGAGACGCTTATGGGCAGAATATATTAGATCTAAATTTGCTGCTAAAAAGGATAAATCACTAATGCTTAGAACGCATTGTCAAACGTCCGGTTGGTCATTGACTGCTCAAGATCCATTGAATAACATTATTAGGACAACTATTGAAGCAATGGCTGCAGTTTTGGGTGGAACGCAGTCACTTCACACGAACTCGTATGATGAAGCTCTCGCATTGCCATCGGTCACTAGTGCTCGAATTTCTAGAAATACGCAAATCATCTTGCAGGAGGAAACATGCATTCCACATGTCGCTGATCCCTTAGCAGGCTCATATTATGTAGAAAGTCTAACCCAAGAATTGTATGATAAAGCAAAATCTGTGATCGAAGAAATTGAAGATTTAGGTGGAATGGCTAAAGCCGTTGCAATGGGCATGCCAAAATTACGAATCGAAGAGTGTGCCGCAAAAAGGCAAGCACGCATTGATTCTGGACAAGAAACTATTGTTGGAGTAAATAAATTTAAACTTGAAGAGGAAGATGAGGTTGATGTACTTCAGATTGATAATTCAAAAGTACGCGATACTCAAATATCAAAATTAGAGAATGTTAAAAGGCAGAGGGATAGCAAGAAATGTGCAGCAGCACTAGAAGCCCTTAAGAATGGTGCTAAAGCTAATGGCAACGTTCTTCATCTCGCCATTGAAGCAGCACGAGAACGTGCTACGCTCGGAGAAATTTCATATGCTATGGAGGAAGTTTTCGGAAGACACACTGCCCATGATAGATTGCTTTCTGGAGTTTTTTCAGCCAATTTTGGCGAGGATTCCGAGATACTGAAAGCTGTTAATAGTTCAGTTGAAAACTTTCTCGAGAAACATGGTCGCCGACCTCGTATTTTGGTCGCAAAGATGGGACAAGATGGACATGACCGAGGCATGAAGGTGATTGTTTAAATATGCTTGATTTGCTTGATTTGATTTATTATATATTTATAACTTTTCATGACATCAAAATATTGTTTGGAAATATCAACGAATTTATCATTAATTGCAATTTATGTGTTCATTTAATTGATTTTGAATAAGTATATAATTGATACAGTGCTCAATTAATTTTTAAATGCATTTTTTATTCGTTCATCTGCTTAGCTACCGAAAATACGCTTCATTAACCAATTATATAATTGATTGATTTGTCACTCATTTGCTAATTTTTTGCAGTTTATGACAAATGCTTCTAATGGGCATACATTTAGGTAATTGCCACTGGATTTGTGGACTTAGGATTTGATGTTGATCTTGGCCCTCTATTTCAGACTCCTGCTGAAGTCGCTAAGCAAGCGGTTGATGCAGATGTACACGTGGTTGGAGCATCAACACTTGCAGCTGGACATAAAACTCTCATTCCTCAACTTATTGAGGCACTTAAGGAAAGGGGTCGCTCTGATATCCTAGTCATCGCAGGCGGTGTAATTCCTCCTCAAGACTACGAAGATCTTTATTCGGCTGGTTGCTCTCAGATTTTTGGACCAGGAACACCTATCGCTTCCTGTGCTCTGAAAGTAGTTGAAGCCATTGACTTTTCACTATGTAGACAAGAAAATGGCTAATTTTATGATTTGTAGTCTATCAGAAATTAATTCAATGAATTGTTTATTAAAATACATTGTAAAGTTCTTTTTAAAATCTGAGCCAGTTTCACATTGGCATCTCAAGGCAGTCACGTTCTGGCATGAATGATGTGAATTAGTAAATTAATATATCAACATGTATTGCTAAAGTTTGCGAAATAATCACAAATGTTGGTCACATTTTGTGCATAATAATAATAATAATAATAATAATAATAATAATAATAATAATAATAATAATAATAATAATAATAATAATAATGTGGGCAGGTAGCCCAGTTGGTAGAGACGCAGATTGGTAAGCTGAGGTTAAGCAACTGTGATCGTGGTTAGCAAACTGGATGACTTAGCTCACAGGGTAGGAAGCACTCTAAAGCCTTGGTTGGCAACTTCCTAGGACAAGGGCAGTCCAAAATGAAAAGCTCATGGGGCAGGAAGGTCTCTAAAGCCTTGGTTGGCAACTTCCTAGGAGAATGTGAGTCCAAAATCAAACACAAAAATTACAACACTGATGAGAAGTCATGAGAAAGCAAAGGCCCTCAGTCCCCGGCAGGCCTTCAATGGTCAGAGGGTGCTAAGAATCTCCGGACAACAGGCGGACTCCACAATCGGGAGTGTGGACTCGAGAAGTGGCAGTATAGGATAATAACAATAATAATAATAATAGCATAAGTGGACAGATGAGCAGAACAGGACAGCATTGGAGTGTTACAGAAGAAGCAGGCCAGATGAGAGGGGTTACAGGAAGAGAATGTTGGAAGAATGGAGGAAGGCAAGAACGGGATTAGAAGTTACAGAGCAGAGGCTTGCAGGGCAAGTGAGAAAGTTACAGTTGGATGAGAGTAGGGGGAAAAAGAGAGTTGAACAGGCTAAGCAAAGGGAAGATGAAGTGATAGATGTTGAGACAGAAGTGGCAGAAGCAGCAGAACCAGTAGATGCAGAAACTGAAGCAGCAATCAAGGAAAAGATGAAGGAAGAAATAGGTGAGAGAACTAGGTTGCCAGTTCCAAGAGGAGTTAAGAGAAGTAAGCTAGCAGTAGAGACAGCAAAAGTCAATAAAGTGTTGGAGAGGATAGTTGTAAGGAGTGTTACAGAAGTAAATAGCTTAGTATATGCAGGTGCATGTGAGGTGCTGAAGAATGTAGGCATGGAAATGAAGAAGAAAAGGCGACAAGAAGATAAGGGAGACAGAAAGCCAGCATGGGAAAGAAGAATTGAGAATAAAGTGGCAAAAATTAGGCAGCAAATAGGGAAGATCAGGACAAGTAAGGCAGTGCAGGACAGGTGCAGGGTAGGTAAGGGGAAGACTATAGAAACTGCAAGAGAAGAGCTTAAGCAGAGATTAGTTGCAGAAGCTGAGAAACTGAGAAAGTATAGGGCAAGGGCAAAGCAGGCAAGAGACAATATGAAGTTTGAGACACAAGAAGGAAGATTCTACAAAGAACTAGATGCAGGAGGAAAGGCTACAGCTAAAGCAGGTGAAGACGCAGTAAGGTTCTGGGAGAATATATGGGGAAGTGCAGGACCAGAGATAGAGAGTGTACAGATGCAGAAAGAAGTCAGGCAAGAAGAAGAAGTAATCACAACTGTAAGGCTGAAGGAGGCTCTAAAGAAGATGAAGAACTGGAAGGCGCCAGGCAGAGATGAGGTACATGGGTATTGGCTGAAGAAGTTCACAAGTGTTCATGAGAGACTAGCAGTAGCATTGGAGGAGTGTGTGGTGAGTGGGTGTCCAGAGTGGATGGTAGTGGGAAGGACATTTCTGATACAGAAGGACCCAAAGAAAGGTAGTGAGGCAAGCAACTTCAGGCCAATAACATGTCTGCCAACAACGTGGAAATTGCTAACTTCAGTGATTTCAAGTAGGCTGGCATGTTACTTAGAACAGAATAGGTTGATACCAGAGGAGCAGAAGGGATGTAGGACAAAGACAAGAGGATGCAAAGATCAGTTGTTAATAGACCAGGCAGTGGTGGAGAATTGTAGAAGAAGGAAGACAAACTTAGCAATGGCATGGATAGACTACAGGAAGGCATATGACAGCATTTCACATAGGTGGGTATTGAGGACGCTAGAGGCCAATGGAGTTTCACGGAAATGGGTTGAGTTTCTAGAGAGGGAGATGGCAAAGTGGCAGACTGAGATAGATGGGCATAGGTTGAGGTTTAGGCGAGGCATATTCCAGGGAGACAGCTTAGCACCACTACTGTTTGTAGTTAGCTTAATCCCTATCACAGAAAAGTTAAAGGAGACAGGCATAGGGTATAAGATGGAGAAGAATGGTAGAGCAGTGAGTCACCTGTGGTACATGGACGACCTGAAGATGTATGCTAGTTCAAGGAAGATGTTGCAGAAGCAAGTGGAGACATTGGAGAAGGCAAGCAGAGATTCAGGGTTGGAGTTTGGATTAGGAAAGTGTGCAGCAGTGACAATGACTAGAGGCAAGTGTGTGGATGGGGAGGGCTTGAGGACAAGCAGTGGGGATAAGATTGAGGAAGTCAAGGAGGGGTACAAGTACTTAGGTGTGATAGAGAAAGACAGAACAGATCACGTGGAAATGAAGATGAGGCTAAGGAAAGAGTACAAGAGGAGAGTAAGGAAGGTACTACAGAAGTCAGCATTGAATGGGCAGAACAGCATAAAGGCAATTAATACGTGGGCAATACCAGTGTTGAGATATTCGGCAGGAATAGTTAGGTGGAATAAGAATGAACTAAGGGAATTAGACAGGGAGACAAGGAAGATACTAGCAGCAGAGAGAGCATTCAACCTCAATGGAGATGTAGATAGGCTGTACATGGCAAGGCATAAGGGAGGGAAAGGGCTGCTAAGTGTGGAGGAGACTGTAGAAGCAGAAGCACTAGGGCTAAAGGAATATGTAGAAGAGCAACCTGAGGGGTCCCTACTAGAGGTCACTAAGGAGTTGAAGAAGATAAGAACTGAGAGTGAAGGAAAGAAGATATACCAGAGTAGGATGGAATCAGAGAGACAAACAAGGTATAGGCAGAAGGCAATGCATGGAGAATACTGGAGGAACACAGAAAAGTGTGATAGAGAAGAGAGCAACAAGTGGTTAAAGAAGGCAGGACTGAAGAGAGAAACAGAAGCACTGATAATGGCAGCACAGGAGCAAGCAATAAGAACAAACTGGGTGAAGAAGCATATCGACAGAAGAGTAGAAGTAAGTGATAAGTGTAGGCTATGTAAGAAAGAGGCGGAGACAGTAGATCATCTGATAGCAGGGTGTGAGAAGTTGGCACAGAATGAGTATAAGTTCAGGCATGACAAGGTGGGAAGAATGGTACACTGGAGTTTGAGCAGGCAGCATGGGTTAGAAGCAGGAGACAAGTGGTATGAGCACAAGCCACAGGGCGTCATAGAAAATGAGAAGGTTAAGATACTGTGGGACTTCAACATACAGACGAGCAAAGTGATAGAAGCACGGAGGCCAGACATAGTAGTGGTAGACAAAGAGAAAAGATTAGGAACAGTGATAGACATAGCAGTACCAAAGGACAGAAATGTAGAAAGCAAGGAGAAAGAGAAGATAGACAAGTACAGAGAGTTGGCAGAGGAAATAGAAAGGCTGTGGAAGTTAAAGAAAGTTGAAGTAGTCCCGGTAGTTGTAGGAGCACTAGGAGCAGTGAGTAAGAAGCATAAGAGATACTTGGAGGAGTTGGGAGTACCAAAGTGGGGAGGAGCAGTAGCACAGAAGGCAGCATTGTTAGGAACAGCTAGAGTCCTGAGGAAAGCTCTCAGACTCCCTGGGAACTGGTGAGTTCCCCGAGCTGAGAGGGATACCAGCATGAAGCTGTGAGAAGTAAGGAATAATAATAATAATAATAATAATAATAATAATAATAGTAATAAAAATGGATATATTTTTATTGAGTAGTGTAATTAAGACTAAATTCTTTGAAGTATTTAGATAAACTGTAATCCTCTGCTATATTTTTTACTATTGAAAATGTGTGTTCGTTTTTGTATCACATCGTTCATTTCCAATGTATAAATTAAATAGTATTAAATTTCTTACAATTAATGGAGTGTAATTTTCTCTATCGCATGCACGTTGTCCTTGTTTATAACCATGTGCTTTTAATGACTCTAAGGTTGTGATGAAACTGCTTGTAGAGGTTTAACAAAGATGTTCGAATTGGGATTCTTTTCTTATATTATAATTTTGTGTATAACTCTTTTGTTTAGCTTCCAAGGTTTAGTCAACTGTACCTGATTCCTTACACTCAATAATGAAATTTTGAATTTTAACTGCGATTTCACGTGCTCAGTGTCTGAAATGGAGGGGGTCGTGCAATATTTTTACCATTGCCCTTTTCTTTCTTTTTAGTTAATTTTTAAAATAGTGGGATAGATGCTGACTTCTTTAAGTTCTTCTTTATACAGTTTGGAAATGGCAATTTTTTTTCATTTTTTACTCAACTTTCATTTTTATGAACTGTAGGATAAAGTTCTTTTATGCATACACATTCCACATTCCATAATTGCATTGTAGCAATTAGTTAAGTAGTGATTTTAGACTGTTTTAAGTTACCTTATACATGGTTTCGGAAATGTGTCGGCAAATGCTTGAGCAGGCTGTAGATCTCCAGTCAAAACGCCGTTATCCCGAATCTCTCATTTGTTACCAAAATGGCTTACAAATGCTTTTGGCAACGATGAAAGGTCTGTTTTTTCATTGAATACAAATATTTACATTTATTGCATTGATTCTAATCATTTTTTAGAAACATTGGTATTATTAATTTAAATTTTCTACTATTAAGTAATTGGTTTCAGGAGAATCATGTTGAAACCAGACGATGAGAAAATCTTCGAATTTACAATTTTCTACTAATGAAAATGTGTACAAATAAATGTAGCTGTGAAGCTTACTAAGTGCACTTTAAGTTTAGTACAAAATACATTTATTGCACTTATCATAGTGCACTTATTTTTGAAACACTTTATTTTTTACTACCAGTTTGAGATTAATTTTTTCTATATTTTTTTTAATGTTTCTACACGATATTAATTTCAAGAATGACTGTAGTCCCAACCAATGATGGATAAGAAAGTTATCGCATGCAATTATGAAAATCAAGACTTTTCGATGAATATATTTGTTTTTTTTCAATCTGTGTTTAGAAACTCAAGACGCTACTTTGAAAGAAGAGTTGCGGAAAAAAGCTTCTTTAATTATGGATAAAGCAGAGCATGTTAAGAGTTTGGTTGTTCATCAAAAAAGTGGTAATTGTTTTCTGTGTATGGGACAAATGTTTAAAAGAGGAAATATTCTCTATTATTGTTAAATCAGATGTGCCTTTAAAACGAAGTATCCTCGCTTTATTATTTTTTATATTGCAATTTTGCTCTATCAGTCTAATTAAATTGATCAACGTCTATTAATCTGTCTGATATATTAGTGAAACTGATCCCTTTCCAGCTTCGCATAAAGTTTAAGCTACATGTATATTTTGATATTTAAATTTAGTTGGCGATTTCCATGCACAGATTCTGATCGCTGAAAATAGTACCGGGCACAGTTTTGACGTCTTACTTGCACCGTATATCAATAATGCTCTTAGTTCAATAGAAATTGAAGACGCTTACATAAGAACTGTACATCAGGTTTTGACAAATTATATTTCGTTTAATATTTTCCTTGTTAACAGTTATTTTCTCATTATCATTCAAAAACTAAGTAATATATTTTAGGTTGATAATCTAGTGCGCTTTCTTGAAGCTATACTAAGAAAAACAACTTTAAAAAGAGTTTCTCTTTTAACGACTTCATCTTCGGACCCGGTAAGTACAATATTTTTTCCAAAGTAATTTCAAAAAATGTCACTTACTAACTTCTATATTAAGTTTAGGCGCAACACAAAGAGCAATGTGAAAGACTACAACTTGTATCTCAAAATTTAGAATCATTAGATATTCATTTTGCTTATTCTTTTTCAGAAACACTCCATGATCGTGTCATACGGTTTGTTTCATTTAATGCTTACTGTGATATGTTGTAAAGTTTATCTTTCACATATTTGCCAATTACCTTTTGTATACGTTTAGATTCAACAATGGCTACATCATTAAATCTGGTCGCGGTTTGGACATATATAAGAAGCCCATATCAAAATTCTCAATTGGTTTCCATGACAACTATTTTAGAAAGTGTCATCAAACAACAATAGATGTTTATGCACTCAAAAGATGAAATTTGTGTTCAAAGATTTTCAATTGTCAAATCGCTTTCTAGTTTCAAACAGTAATTGGATTGATCGATTCATCATATATTTTTAACTAAATATATCAAATGTGATCTAGGCCGTTTGTTTTTTAACCTAAGCTGCGCTTAGATTCGGTTATTTTTAAGATTATGGGAGGATAAGGATATACACAAAATCCATTTCCGGTGTTTGAAAGCTCTTTGTTTTCATATGTTCTATTTTTTATTGCGGAATATTTAATAAATGATATTGTTTGTAAGTATGCCTCATTTTATTAAATCGAATGAAATATCACGTTTTCCTCGTAGAATTGAATATGTAATTCACTCTAGCTTATGTTACGACAGAAAATGTTTATTTTAATATTACATATTCTCGTCATATGAAAATGAATCACTGTTTGGAACATTTTTTAACAATTGATTGAAAGAAGCTCTTTGAATGCAAAATTTAATAACTAATTTCCAAGAAAATAATTTTGTTAAAAGAAACATGGGCACGTATGTATTGGGCTAGAAATGTATTGAGAAGAATGAAATAACAATCAACTAACAATTTCAAGTCACTTAAAGGTCTATGAAAGTACGCGTGACATTATTATTAAACTGCTATTATGTTTTCAGTTAGAAAAGTTATCGTTTTTATAGCAAATGTATTTTAATAGTGCGATTTCTTATTCATAATTAGCATGATTATAAGAAACATTTCAAAAAATATTTTAGTGGGCAATCATCTTCCATTTTTAATTGTACTTTTAAGATCGTGAAGGATATTAGTTACTACTATGAAATGAACTGCCATAATCGAAATATTCACCCTTGTCTTTGCAGAAAAGAGCTTTGGAATGAAATTTAGCAATTGAATAAATTGAGATTTTTTTAACCGTTAAAAATTATTTCTATAAATTCTAGAGAAGAAAGCATTGAATTCTCAAATTCTGCATTATAGAATACACAACTAATATAAATTAAGACGCCACAAGTGAAGTTTGTAATATTTTGCCGTTCATTGACTTATGCTGCATTTCCACGAGCGCGATACGGACACACATTTACTTACCTCAAATTTGATTTTATACGGTAGTGGGTAAATGGAAGGTAAATTATCGTAGTGTTGCAACGACATCTAGCAACATACTATTTAACAATATTTTGTTTATAGCGAGAAAATAATTTTCTTACTCCTTATTTTGTTTACACGAGCCCGTGATGGTTGATGAAATTTGTTTGCTGTGGCAATCTATCTGATATCAATTCGCAATACTCAGAACAATAAATAGGTTAAATACATTCAATCTATATCCTAATCAAGTCTAAACAATTTCCTTTTTTACACAACGTATCTGTAAAAAATCAAATTACACAATTTGTCTATATTTATTAGCAATTATATATATATAATTTTGTGATCTTCAGAATTTGTGGCAAATTGATACAGATTTCACAATAATACTACAATAATTAATGTAATACTTTTATATATTGACATTTAGCTTTTATAGACCACATGAAAATCGATTTATCTAACAACATCATGAAAATTAATAAATTACTAAAGAAAATAAAAATCGTTACATCAATTAAGACGTGTATATGTATTGCAAAGTTACTGTAAAATATATTTTCACACTTAACAAAAAGTAGGTAGTTACTGAGACTGAGAGTTTTCATTTGTGGTTAAATGTTGACTGTAAAGCAGTTTGGTTGAAGATGATGGTGAGAAACAGGTACCATTGGATATTCTGGGGCTAAGGATTGAAACGGTGTCCTAAATTGGTTGATAATTGAGAAATACTATTAAGAATTTTTTCTTGCATTGCCATATTTTCTCTATGCATTTCCTTTAAATTGTCCAAAAAGCACTTCTGAAATCCAGCATCTGCTTTCATCTCCTCTCTTAATAGATTCTCTAATTTATCTCTATCACTTTTTGCAGCTGTTTGCTAGGAAAGGGTACTTCAATTTCATCATCAGAAGTTGAAATACCACCTGGCAGTGACTTAGTTGCCGGTGAAGTGCCCCATACATTGAAGCAGATATAATTTTCGCACACAACTTTTCCACCTCCACTTCTTTTACCACTGTCAGTGGCCGCTTGAAAGTTTATTCGTATTTTCTTAATTTTCTCCGACAGTCTAGATTTGGTAAGATCTTCTACAATATGCTTGTACTGCTCTGGAAATTCTTCTTTTCTTTCCACATATAATTTGCGGAAGATGTTTGTAATATCACTGTATTTTTCCCTGAAAGATTCCCAATATATGCTTTTACTTTCCATTGTAACCTTATATTCCAATACGACACTAAGCAATAATTCTATATCATCGTCAATGAATATAAAATGCCGACTGGTAGAAGCTGCAGACATTATTCAGAGTGATTAAAAGGCAGTGCGCCAATTTACTCGGATATTTTACATCATCAAAACCACAAAGTAAGATGATTGACAGCCAAAATTTACTCGATACCGGCTGAAAACATTACCGCTCTGCCCCAATTCTGAAATAATTTACTTACCGTACCGTGCTCATGTGAACAGTCAACAATTTCTAGTGTAAACACTCTAAAAGCACGATACGGCTACCTATCAATATTTGAAATTTAATTGTCCATAGCGCGCTCGTGGAAACGCCGCATTAGAGTTGCTATCAGCATCGGTATATTTCAATGATACATTGATTTACGCAACTGAATAATGTAGAAAAGATATTGATGACAATAACTACTGTGCTGTGGCATGTCTTGGTTTTTCATTGATTGACCATTTGACTCTCTAGATCATAAAATTGTAATTTTTAAAATTAAAAAGCTAACTTTTTCAGGTAGTAGAATCGACGTAATCTCAAGTTATTTATACAAAAGAAAAATTGGATTTCAGTAGAAAACATTTTTGAACAAGGGACAATTTTGGTCCCACTGCTATTTAATGTTTACTTACTTCAATGATTTACATAAGAACTAAATGTTAGTGATAATCATTGTCAAGATGTTGTAAATGTGGTATGTATGGATACTCATCAAAATCATGCAATAATGAGAAATTATCAAACATGTTCTGTTTAGAAAACCGTAGCTATAAAGAATTTCCCATCAAAAATGAAAAGAATAAACATAATTGTATAAATTATGTTAATTCAAAGCAGTTTAAAATCAAATCATCCAGTCGTGCCAATATACATTGAGCAAATTTAAGGTTGCAATTAGAAAAATACAATATGATTAAAGAAAATTTTTTAATTTCATTGAATTCAATGAATAATTGAAGAAACTTGAAAACCAATTCAAAAAAAGTAATTAAGTATGAAAAATAGATTGTTAATATGGATGAAAAACAATTTGTGGAATGACATAAACCTGGTTAAAAGATTAATGACAGCATTTTTAAAAGAAATTTGCTTAGGATATTTCGCAATGATAGAGATAGGTTTTAAAAATTTTAGTAAAAGCAGACTCAAAGATATATTTCGCTCAACTTGAGCATCGTCAATTTACAAAATTTTCCCTCTTAATATGCATTATTTAACTAAAAGATATTATTATAGTAAGCAATTGATAACTAGTTACCTTAACCAAAGATTCCAGAGAGTTAAATTAAACGATATTTTTTCTGATTGGTTACCGGTTTACAATGGGGTGCCTCAAGGAACGATTCTAGGTCCTCTTCTTTTTAGTATTTATGTAAATGACATGCAGTCAATAACCAATTGCAATCTAATTCAATATGCCGATGACACCTGCATCTTCAGCGATAATACATCATTGCACTCAGCAGTGGAATCAATAGAATTCAATTGCAACAAATTGTCAAAATATTTTTCAATGCATAAGTTGCTAATTAATGAAGCTAAGACGGAATTTTGTATTTTGCAGCCCAATAAAAATAACTACGATGTTTCCAAAATGACTTTGAAAATTAATACTGTTAATGTACCTATTGTAGACACTTTCAAGTACTTAGGCGTAACCATTGACTCAAAGTTAAAGTTCAACACTCACATTAACATAACAGTTAGAAAACTAGCTATAGGTATAAAAAGTATGACACTAGTAGTTAAGCAGTTACCACCTTGTGCAATTATTCAATTCTTCCATGCTTTTATCATGAGCCACCTTAATTATGCAAACATCTTATTTACTGATTTAAGTGATGTGCTTTATAGAAAACTTGACATTCAATTAAAATGGGCACTGAATATCTCAGCAAAAAATTCATCGAAAACTAAACATTACATTTCTAGGTCAATTCTCTTTCCAAAACAACTCGTCATTTTAAATACCTTGCTAACATTTTTCAAACTAGTAAAAAATCTACCGCCTTATAATTCAATTAAATTCCCGGGATTTGCGTATAAACAGAATTCAAGATCTAAAATTTTTACATGTGTTAAGTATAAGAAAAAAGTTTTGAAGAAATCTTTCATTAATGTCGCAATTCGAACCTGGAATTCGCTACCTAAAGAAATTAAAAGCATTGAAAAATTGAAACCTTTTAAAAAGCGTTTAAAAATCTTCCTTAAGCAAAAATATATTTTAGGTACATCATGGTTAGGATTTAAATTTTACAACAATGACTATACGATAACTCGACATTAAAATAGCAATATAAAGTAATTCATCCATAGTCTGTAAGAATTGTTACTTTTTGTAATGAATGTTGATTTGTAGATTGGTTACTTTTTTGTAATTTATGACGCTATTCAGATAAATTATCAGTTATTGAATTGTAAACATTTATCTGAATATAGAATCTCTTTTCTTCTCTTATCTTACTTTATGATTTCATATTTAGTTGCAAAACGAAAGGAGAAAGATGGTGGAGTTTATTTAGTTTTATTAAGACAAAAGGTACATTCATACCATTGTTTTTTCCTAAATTTAGAAAAAAATTTATTGTAATCATTGCAGATGTCTTTTATATTCGTAATTGATTTATCTTTATAGTATATTTTTCCTATTTTTTCAGTTTTCATGTTTTGCATTCAAAAAATTGTTAATAAATTCCCATTTACTTTTTTGATATGAAATATTTTGATACTCTGAACGTGAATAATTATTACTTGCTTTCCTTATAGCAACATTGCATAAATTCCATCCCGTTTTATTGGCATTAGGATTTTCCTTTGTTTGAAAATTTATGTAATTTTTCTATTTCTGTTTCGAATGTAAAGCATTTAATGAATTTAAGTTATTGCAATAATCGAAGAAACTTTAGTGAATTTTCTGATATGGTGTCCATTGAATTATCACGCGCAATGATTAAAACTAAACCCGTAGTTCATATGGCCAATTACAACCATAATTATCTAAATAATTATGATAACGAAAAAATGATGTTATAGACATTTTCGGTTAGAAGTATTCAACAAAACAATACCAACTCATATTAATGGAAATACTTTAACTTTGATTATTTGATTACTGATATTCCATTACAATATTTCTTTGTTTCTGATAACTTCATTTCGTGTACAATATATATTAAAATGAAAGTAAACAAAGAGAAGAAATTGATGTACATGTATTACAATAATTCTAAAAGATTTAGCAAATAAGAATTTGTGTTGGATTTACTAAATCTTAATTGGTATGACTACTATAACACAATTTCCATTAACGAGAAACTAATTGGCATCATTAGAAATTTGGATCAACTATATAACAACCACTTTGCAGATGAAAAGATCATTTGTGCAATTCAAAAGAGAATTCTTACTGGGAAATTATGGATTTCAGAAAATTCTACGAAACTCATTAATGAAAAGCATAAAGCCTATAGAAATTTGTGTGGGAATCAATGTGGTGAAAATCTGAAGAAATAACAAATGTACAGGAATAATGGATCTAATATTTGTAAATGCGATCTAAGCTCATTTTGGAAAAATTTTTCAAAGAAATGAAAACATGCTTTCAAAAATGGAAATATATTAATAAGTTTTTGAAACTATATTCGAATATACAATCTGAATGCATATTTGACATGAAAAAAACCATGTGTACGATGCACTAGAAATATCAAATATTGTTAATAAAATATTCATAAAATTGGGAACATTTGATGGAATGCAATATAATTTCACGACCAAATTTGAGAAACATGAAAATTTGAAGTTCAATGCAAACTAATTTGCCTCTAGATATATTTCCTTAGATGAATTTCTACGAGCTCCAAAATGCTTGTATATTAGAAAAGCTAAAGAACTCGAAAGTGTCCTGTTTGGTTTTCAAAAGAATCATTAAATGTTATAGCAAGACCTTTATGCGATTTATTTAATGAATGCATTAAACGTAGCAAATATTCTGATGAGCTAAAATTGGCTAAAGTTGCTCCAATCTATAAAGAAGGTCTAAGCAACATTTCTACAAGCTACATAGCTGCAATTATGTCAATTTTAACAGGAATAATAAGATTTTCGGAAAGATATTCCGTGATAAAATTAATTGTTACCTTAAAAAATACAATTTATTTAATTCAAATCAATTTGGATTTAGAAAACATTTTTCAACTATGAATGCTCTTTTATAACAATGGGAGATTAGAGACAACTCATAGATAGAAATGAAAGTGCTTACATGATCTCTTTAGATCTTGCAAAATCATTCAACTCAATAGATCATGGAATATTGATTAAAAAATTGACAGGTACTTACAATTTTGATTTAAATAATAGATTTCAAATTTTACAATTTAAAAATGAATCATTAAGTCTTCTAAAAATTGAACGAGGTCTTCCACAATGTTCTGTTATGGGACCATTGTTATTTGGTATCTATATAAATGATATTTCGAATCACTTAAAAATAAAATGATACAATAATCTATACTACAAACATCAATGAACTTTAATCCAATTTGTATCCCATACATGATTACCATATTAAAAATATGACGCCTCGAAAATTAAAAAAAACAATCTTTATGCAGATGAATAAATTTAGAAAATAAGAAAGAAAAAGCTATATAGTGACAACAAAGAAATAATGGAGCAACTCAGAATTAAATATTTGGGAGTGCTAAAACACAATCAACGAAAATTCAGAGATCATGTACATGTAAATTCATTGCAAAAAGAGTTAAATTATATTAATAAAGTATAAAATTCACATTACGTTATTATAAAGCACATTTTACAAAATTAACATTACAAAAATAGAATATTTAAGAATCACCGAATATAAAATTGTTTTTTCTTAAAAAGAATGAAAATCAATACATATAAAATTAACATTACAATGTTTCATTAATTCAAAAAATGGCCACTAAAAACAAACTAATTAAAAAATATTCGATTTGCATCACAATATTGTATAAGTCTCTAGTTGTTTCAAAGAATACGTATTTTTATGTTACTTATTATCAAATCTGTCTGAAAATTTTAAAAAAATTAAGGAAGATTTTCAAATGGATTAACAATGATCATCAGTAATAATAATGCGGTTAAAAGGCCAATTACAGAAGACTATATATTCCTACATCCAGATGAAATCATACAAAAGAAGAACTTAGAAATATTTTACAAATTGAAAGATACCAAAACAATATTAGCAAAATTATGAATAACTCACTTTTTAATACTGCAGTAAAACTATGGAATAACTTGACTAACGATACTAGATCAGAAAAGAAATTTCAATTGACTAAAATGAAAGGGATTAACCATTTCAAAACTTTTCCAACAAATAATTTTCCTTCAAGTCAAAGAATGGCTTCGTTAATTATAAGTATCTAAATATATCATCTTCTCTTATCATTTAAATACTAATAACAAAGAACTTAACTAAAATGACTTACTACAGTAACCAAGAATTATCATTATCCTTACCTCTACAACAAAAAAGAAATAATAAACAGTTAGTACATAATAGTGACTTTTTTAGACTTTAATAAATTAATAAATGAAAAAGAATATAGAAAAACATTTTTTCAACAGGATTATGATTCTATGTACAATTTCACTGCTCTGGTCATGAATATGACGTTGATTTCCCTTGGTGTGGTCTTATTTTCTAGAAAAATAGCAAACTAATTTACTAGCGCTAAACTGGTTGGCTCATTTATTGGAGCCTAGCAAGGTATAATCATATATAGGCAAAAATATATCGATCATTTAAAGCAAAACATACAGATCTGCAACGAAAGGTAAATTTAAATGCTTAAGATCCAACAAAAACTGCCATAATATGTTAATCTGTCTCTGTCTGTTCTTAGTTTCTTGATTCAATAACACAGATTGTCTGATGAAACTGTTCGCCACGTTCGTCTGAAATTGACCTAAGTCAACGGGAAAAATCTATATATTTGAGAAAGAGGATTCATTAAGTACTTCTATTAGTTCACTGAACTCTTCTTTGTGATCTTGGGATTGATTTTTTAAAGAAATTTTCTACACTTTCCTGAATATCATTCCATGGTAATCAAGATTCAAACAAGCTTAAAAGCTTTTATTTATTATTAACCTACGCGTATCATGCCTAACAAAAAAGCCTGCCTTTGCCTTAGTGTCAGATCATCTTGACAATATTTCCCTTACCATCTTCACGGCTTCACTCTCGTTGCTTATTTCCTTAACGAAGTTCTTAAACATCCCTAATTTAATATGAAGTGATGGTAACAAAGTATTTCTTCTTTTGGTACTAAAGCGAATTCTGAAAACTTAATTGACCAGTAATATATGAATCGCGGCTTTACCATTCTATTAAAGAATAATTAATTTTAGCATTATATTTTGATCTTGAAGTGCATCCAGACTTGATAAATCTCAGAAACAAACATAACTTCATATGGAGTAGGTCAGTGGATACATAAAACTCGTCGATTGGGTAAAAAGTCGCAGAGTAATTGGGTTTGGTTTTGAAAAGTGCCAAATTTGTAATTTGTAATTAACAAAAGCCTCTATTAGCCAAAGTGTATAATAATTAAAAATATATTTATGACAGCTAAGTGAACTCTACAGAATGCTGAACATAGCTAAGCATAAGACCATATTTCACATAGTAGCTGTCTCGGCGTTAATACAATATACATTTATGTCTAACTATCTAAAGAGGCTCTTTCTCTGTAGACAAAGAAATTTTCAATCACAAAGCTGCACATCCAAGATCTTTATTACCACTAGTGACATCTGATTTACTTTTAATCATACATAATATATGAGTTAAAGCTTGCAAGTAAAATATTTTTCATTATTATGTTTCTTAGATCTCATAAATATATAAAATTCATTGTGAAGAGCTTTTTTCGCAATTTTCTGTTTGCAAAAATTATAAAATATGTATGCAGGATGAAATTTAAAAATAATTTAGTCACGATTATTTGCGGACCTTGAAATTAATGTCTATATGAGTACTTAAAATTGGGCAAAAGTTATTTTTAATTATTGGAAAAAATAATGTTTAAAAATTGCAATTTCTTCTGAAATTGAAAATTAAATTTAAATTGGGCATTTTTGTATGTTTGTTGTTATTGCTTATAAAAAAAATTCTTTATATTTTCGATTGCCAAATTAAAATCAATTTAAATGGTAAGCTTGCTAGCATTGCCTTCAATCCTTTGTTGGATTTGTGTTAGTTTAAACTCTATCAAATTAAAAGTTTGCTGTTGTTGCATATGAGACATTTCTCTGATGCTGAAATCGTACTTTTGCCACCAGTGGACCACTGGTGGTCTATTGGTGTATGGGCGGCCAAATCCACTCAGTGGATTACGGTTTCTGCCACTGGTGGTCCACCAGTAGTTGGCTACGTGGGTGCTGATATATGTAATCATCTTTGGTGTTAAAACTTGGTTGCATTGATCTTATGTATATAATTTTGATTACTTTTAAATTTTTTGGGATGGTAGATCTTAAAATTTTGATGTCATAATTTATTCCACATTCTCTTAGGTGTTCTGATATTGTTGACTTAGTTTCATGTTCTTTTATTCTTCTGCTTAGTTTTCTGGTACTATAAACAATTTAGTCCTCATCACAGGTGCAATTGATTTTATAAATAACATTGGACTTATCGCATAGCTTTGTCATTGATTTTGCAAGATTTCTGTGGTTTAAGTGATTAAATGTTTGAAATATTATTTACTAAGATTAACGGATATATCAAAACCTCAATTATTTTTGTCAAAGTATCCTCAAAAGTACGGAAATTCTTTCTTGAGAAATAGTATACATATTGGTCTTCAGATGTGCAAGGTCATTGAACATTTTTATGCACGTTTGCGTTCTAACTGTGGAATGTATGAACACTCAAAAAGTAAGTGTTTAAGAAAATCACATGTGTGCATGTTCTGTGCAGAAAATTACATATATACAAATTGTCCAAATAAGAAAAATCCTTGTAAACAAAAATGTGTAAATTGCAGCAATTCATACCCGATTCTATTTTTTCGAAAGATTGTCATATTTATTCGTCCAACATTAAGGTAGTAATGCAGAAAACAGAAACGGATGATTGACTAACACAATTTGAAAACGTACATCTTCAATATCCTTACCTAATTAACTCTAATTTAAACAATTACGCCACTCTTGTCATACCAAGTGAGGCATGCCAAAGTAATAATATTTATAATTATTCACCTTCCTTAAAACTAGAAGCTCCAAGTATTTTAGTACTTAATTGTAGATATCTAAGAAACATCAGATATTTAGATTCTTTATTAATTGATATTCTCACATATGAATATAGATGTCTGTATATATGAATATAGATGTCTGTATAGTTAGTGAAACTTGGTTTGACTATGAAATGTCTGAAAGTTATCCTTAACTGGCTGGATATTTATGTTTTAGAAAAGATCAGGAAATTTCGAATCAAAGGTACAGAGGTGGTAGTGTATGTATTGATATTAAAAGAAATATTGAAATTAGTCTCGTAATATTTTCTGAAGCAATTAATATAGAATTATTGTAGATCAAAATACTGTTTAATAAAAAGTCAATGTATATTGCCGGATTGCACCATCCACCAAATTTACCGATTGCATAGAAAATATAATTTTAAGTAACCAGGCATTATTTTTTTCTTGGAGGTGAATTTAATGATCTCAATGTTGATGAGCTGTCAAGTTCTATCTGTATGACAAAACTCAATCATAAAAATACAAGAACATTAAGAAACCTAGATAACGTTATAACATATCATCCAAATTTATATAAAAATTGTTATACATTTCAAGCTGGAGTTTCTACTGATAATCTTGGATTAAAAGCAGAACCTTCACTTATAGCATGCATAGAAAAAGTGACAATTCCATTTCAAATTATTAATGGAAAAAAACATTGAAAAATGAATAATATTAATTTTGAAGTATTTGAAGAAATCATACGGTACGATATTGATGAAGGGACTGCATTATTTTGTCACACAATAAAAAATTGCAGAGCATATTCAATCATTAATGCTAAAATGACAAACAAGGATCCAATTTTTATGATTCCTCAAATTAAATATTTATTGAGAAAAAGAAAGAAATTAAGACGTAAAAAACAGTTTGAAACAGCTAATGAAGTGCTTGAAAGGTTCAATAAAGAAATTAAAAGAAGTGTTTCAAGGAGAAATCCAAAAATGGTGGGCTTCTGTAAATCACTTATGGGACACAATCGACTATCAAGGATGTATAAAGACTTTGATTCAAATAAAATCAATAAAGTGTTTATTAATATACCAAATGATTTGAATTACAAACAATCTAGAACTCCTAGTATAGATAGTGAAGAGATTCCATCCGTAACAATGAATCAAGTATATCATGCATTGAAAAACGTCAAAAAAACATCAACAGGATACGACGGAATCCCATAATGGTTTATTAAAAATTTTCATATATAAGTACACCAATAGTTTGTTATATATAATGTCTGCTTCAAGCAAGTTGCATACTTGTTGCTCTCTAGTAACATCAAACAACAATACTCTAATCTGTATAATGTGCAATGCATCAATTCATATTGCATGTTTTGGCATTTCCAAGACTGCCTTTAGTAATATTTCTAAAGCAAATGAGAAAAAAGAATTTGAAAGTATTAATTGGACTTGTGGCTCATGTCATCTGACACCAAAACTTTTTGAGAACACATTTCTCAAATAATTTGAGGCGAAAATGATTTTAATTCACGAATGAATGCAATTAGTAAATGGAAAGAGTCTCTTCATTATCAAACGGCCTTACATACTGATGACAGTGAACACCTTTATAGTTTTTGTATTCATGGAATATAAGAAGACACAGGCGACAAGAAATTTCGAGATGAGAATGCTTTGATTCATGTAAGAAACATTTTAGATACAGTTGATATTGATGATTTTCGTCAAATGGGCCATCAATGGTAAGGAAAATACAATCTTTTGTGGAAATTGATTTCAGTATTTGCTTTATTACTGAAACATGCATTACAGCAGGTGACTTTTGTGATTACCAGCTGTGTCCTGAAGGTTATGATTTTCAAAGTTTCTCTCGCCTCTCAAGGAGAGGCGATATCGGCTTCCTTTATCTTTCAAGTCTTAAGCCTACTTTTTCCAATGTGAATTCTTATTTTAGTTTTGAATCAACGGAAATTATTTTTACTCATTTATCATATGGTCTTAAGATTATTCTGTTATATCGCTCCCCTTCCCTTAGCCTTAAAGACTTTTTTGTTGATTTTACCCACTATTTGGATAAATTGCTATTACTGAATAGTAAGTTTCTTATCCTTAGTGATTTTAACATCCATTTAAACAAACAAAACGACAGGCCATCTATTATTTTTAAAAAAATTCTAAATAAACACTTACTACAACAACATGTTACTGTCCGTACACATAAGCATGATAATTCTTTGGATTTACTCATCACGATGGAAGACGATAGTATACTTTCAGATATCACGACAGACAATACATACTCCTTCTTTCTCGATCACTTTCTCATTTTATTTAGTATAATGTCTTCCAAATCACAACCCTTATCTGATCAGCATCCTTTTCCTTCATATTTTTTTTCTATAATGAACATATACACACTGTTCTGCTACCCGTTATCACCTTTATTGTCAATAGCTCTCTTTACTCTGGTCATTTTCCACAATGTTGTAAAACTGCAATTATGCGTCCACTTCTGAAGAAATCAAATTTTGACCCAAATAATCGAAAACCTATCGTCTTGTATCAAATACCTCTTTTCTCTCAAAAGTCATTGAACGGGCTGTTGCTTTATAACTAATTAATTATTTAGAAATTAATACAATTCTTCCAAAGTTTAAATCTGGCTTTAGAAAGAACCAATCAACAGAAACAGCACTTTTGCACGTTAAAAATGATTTGTTGAGAGGTGTGGACATTGATAAACTTGGTGTTATGATTCTAATTGATCAGACCGCATTTGATTTGGTGAATTATGATCTATTAATTATGATTCTTCGCCGTATTGGTATCTCAGGGGATGTTCTAATGTGGTTGAAATCCTATGTATACAATCGTTTTAAATTTGTCAATATCAATACAAATTATTCCAGTTGTGGAATGTTATCTGGCTTCCTCGAGGAACCGTTTTGGGGCCTGTGCTCTTTATTATTTATAATTCCTCTATCTCAATATTATCTCAATTATATTGAATCTTGAGAAATCATTAAATATTCTATGATGTTTGTTCGAACCAAATCTATCAATGAAGTTTCAATTAGCCCTATTGTTAGAACTTTTAACTATTATATCCGTTCAATCTCAAAGATTCGTAAATTTCTGACAATTACTCAAGTTAAGATGCTACTACAACAACTGGTTATTGGAAGAATGGATTATGCAAATTCTCTTCTTTTAGATATTCCAGATTACCAAATCAAGAAACTGCAAATTGTCCAAAATCGCTGTTCGCATCTCATTTTTCGTTTAGGCTATAATGACCACATATCCCCTGCTATTATTGAACTGCATTGCCTCAGAATCAAATTTAGAATTATTTTTAATGTATGTCTCATTGCCTGGAAGGCCTATAAAAATTTGGCTTCATGTTGCTTACAGGATTTATTATCTCCGGTCACCACTGACTCTCGTACAAATAAAGGTCCTTATTTCACTGTTCCAATTACTAAAAAGGCGAAAACTGACTCTGCTTTTTCATTAGGTGGCCCGAAACTTTTCAACTCCTTATTAATATCAATTAGAAATGCGGAAAACATTACCACTATTAAAAAAGAGCTTAAACACTATCTCTTCATTGAGCAACTTGACACTTTACATTTATAGATTATTTTGTAAATAAGTGCACTAGAGCTTCTACTAGAAGGG